>JAOUQZ010044349.1:0-11678 GCA_028564935.1 Neosilurus hyrtlii | reverse complement strand
TCCCATTTTTCTGCCTAATTTAGTCGTTTCCAATTCCCACCATTCAACTTTTGCCTTCTTTATCACACGACCACCACCGACAAGGGAGGGGCGTAAGCATGCACATGCCCCCTCCGTGACATGCGATGCTACCGCACGCCTCTTTTCGAACTGCTGCGCATGCGTATTTCGGGGCGGAAATGAAATGAATACTTGAATAGTACTTAGTTTCTGATTTATCTTCATTTTGCTAAGTTTGTAATCATCACTGCATCACTGTATTTTTTTTTTATTTCCTCATTTTTTAGTAAAAAACAATGAAAAGTGTTTGATTAACTAAATATACATAAAATACAGGTATTAAAGCAGCTTTCAGGCAATTTATAAAATCCTTGCAAAAACTGCAGAAACCTTCAAGACCTCCTAAAAGCAAATGAAAATCATTTGCAAACTTTCAGACACACTTGGTACACATAGGTAAGCTCAGTCACGCAAGGAAAACTATCCACATAACAACTGACTGCACAAAGGTTGTAGTTATCCACCTGATGACTCCCTCAAAAGCTCCATTAGGACTCATAACTAGCAATGTCTGCTTCAGCATGATCATAATATTTCTTGCAATGGTCACCATACACTATACAGGTCCTGTAAAAGACACAGCTAAAACGCCATGACATGCTTACCAAGGGCCTAACACGTGGCCATGCCAACAATGCTGTTACTGATCATCTTGAAAATTGCTGGACCCAGAGTTCACCAAACAGCCAGTCATGTATGAAAGTGAAACATCATGGTTTAAGGTCACTTCCAGTACATAGATATCACAGAGCTATGTATGATGAGTGGGAACATTACCAGATGCAAATGTCAATAGATTATTACTTCCCATCATGTTTCAAATCTGCAGGTGGCTCAGATTTTTTTACCATAGAGTTGATACTTTTGACCTTAAGTGATGCTTTTAATTTTTTAGTATGATGTTATATTTGCTACAATATTAGAATTAGTTATAAACAAAGCCGTCTGATTATTTTTGTGCAATAAATATAGTCTTAAAAGTGAAATTAAGTCAGGCAAAAATGGGAATGTTTATATTAAAGAAGCTGTAAAGATTAGAAGAAATTTCATTCCAATCAGGAGGGTTTATCAGGAGGATATTTTAAGGAATAGTTGGTAAAAATCGGTTGATAGGTTGGTGAGATATGAGCTTTTTTACATGAATGTCCACTGGAACATGGGATTAGAATCAGTTAGAAAGTCATCATTATTATTTAATTTGCCCAGGGGGTTAATCCTACTAGGGTTCCAGGGAGGCTGGAACCTATCTCAGCTGACTTTGAGCAAAGGCGATCAGAGGGAGCAAAGGAGGGAGGAAGTTCCTAGAGGAAACCCATGCAAGCACATAGAAAACATGCAAACTTCACACAGAAAAACCCTTGTTGAGCCTAGGACACAAATCCAGGACTTTCTTGTGAGGTGGATGTTTTAACAACTACACCACCGTGCCACCCACGTTAAGAAAGTGGGGTTTTTTGTTTGTTTTGTTTTTTTAAAATACATATCACAATAAATGCTGAAAATGCTAATCCAACTATTTCAGTGCTTGATCCACATTTTTGAAAAGAAACTGTAGGACCCAGCAGAAACCCATGTTTACATGACTCAAGTTTGCCAAAAAGTTTGAACCCAGAGCCTTCTTCTTTAAGGGAAATGTGCCAGCCACTGCATGTGAAAGTAAACATTTTACTTTCTTTGATACAGTGCCTACTAATAAAGGTGATATACTGCAACAATTAACAAACAAAAGTAACATTTTGGAGTCATTTTCATAACTTAAATAAGCAAAACAAACAAAAAACAAACAAAAAAAAGGTAGGTACACTATGCTTACAAGACTTTCAAATAAAAATCACTGAATCTAGCTGAATGTTGCTCTTGAACCAGAGGTGGGCAGCACTGTGGCATAGTGAATAACATTTCCACCAATAAATGGATCAAAATCAAGGAAAAGACGTTTATGCCATTCAAGTCAAAGCCCAGATTTGAACCCCACTGAAATATTATGGATGTTTTAAAAAGACAGAACTTACAAGAAAATACTCAAACATCTTGAATCTGAAGGAAGAGTGGTCAAACACTTCAGTTATCCGATTTCATATTAGGATTTGGTTTCTCTCAAGATTTCTTCCTTATATCATTGCAGAATTTTTTTGTCACTGCCATCATTTCCGGGTTGCTGTTTATTAATAAATTTATAAAATTAAAATGGACCTCTTGTTACGATGGTACCAGCAAATAGCAGACCAAAAGCAGGACCGACAAGGCAAGGTAACGTGAGAAGGGTTTCTTTTTATTCGAGAAACTGACAGGCAAACTTGGAAAAAGTTGTATATCAAACAACCGACTAGATCGCTGATGAAGTACGGGATAACGCTTGCTCCCTGTGACGACACAGAACAATCTGGCAACGAGACTAAAGAATACCGAGCCTTTTATCCTCGGGAGGAAATGGGGAACAGGTAGGATCATCAGGGCGGAGCCTGCAATCAAAGCACACACACACACGAGAGGAGAGAACAGATCAAACAGACAGGCATGACCTTAAATCCTCTGTCAGGACATCACAGTACACCCCCCCCTTCCCCCAGGGCCAGCTCCCGATGGGCCTGGTGTCCCTGGATGCTATCTGTAGAAATCATCAATTAATGTGTGGTCGATGATGAAGCTTGCAGGTATCCAGGAGCGCTCCTCAGGTCCGTAGCCCTCCCAGTCCACCAAGAACTGTCTCCCCCAATCCCTGTTGCATACAGCCAGAAGCCTCTTGATCACATAGACCGGTCCACCCTCCACCATAATGGGATGGTACCCAGATGTTCAGCTGACAGTGGCCCTCAGGCAATGACAAAACTCCTTCCAGAAACTGGATATGAACTGTGGACCCCGGTCAGAGACAACGTCTTTGGGAAGACCATAGATCCGGAAGACCTGGAAGATCAGGATGCGGGTGGTATTTTTGGCTGAAGGCAGCTTGGGCAGGGGGATGAAGTGGGTCATCTTAAAGAAGCAGTTGATAACTGTCAGCACCACTGTGTTGCCCTTCGATGGGGGCAGGCCCGTGACGAAGTCCAGGGAGATGCATGACCACGGTCGGTGCAGTACGGGTAATGGCTGGAGGAGACCCATCCAGGCCTGTCTTGAAGTCTTGCTTCTGGCACAGACAGAGCAAGCTGCGATGTACTCCGCCACATCCTTTGCAAGGGAAGGCCACTAAAACCGTTGCCTGACCACAAACGTAGTTCGTTTGACCCCTAGATGACAGGATAGCAAGGATGTGTGTGCCCAATGTATCACCTGAGAGCACAACGCTTCTGATACAAACAAGCGGTTGTGAGGACAGCCCTCTGGAGTGGGTACCCCCTGACTAGCCTGCTGCACCTCATCTTCTATCTGCCAGGAAACCGCTCCTACCACACAGTCGGAAGGTAGGATGGGTTCAGGTTCCTTGGCAGTCAATTCTGATTCATATAGGCAGGACAGAGCATCAAGTTTGGTGTTCTGAGAGCCCGGCCTATAGGAAAGAGTGAACCAAAAACGACTGAAAAAAAGGGCCCACCTGGCTTGCCGCAAGTTTAGTCATTTGGCTGACCTGAGGTACTCCAAGTTCTTGTGGTCTGTCCACACCAGGAAAGGCTGATCTGCCCCTTCCAGCCAATGTCTCCACTCCTCCAAAGCGACGGGTGACCTGGCTTAACAACTTGTTGTTAATAGCCCGGGCGAAGACAGGCTGAGAGAGTGGTTCCTCCCTGATACCCAATCTCTTGGCCAAGGAACAATCCATTAGGTTTTCATTGACCTCTGGATCAATAAATTCTGCCTGCATGGAAATAGCTTTACCCTTAATTAGCAGAAAAACAGCAGTCAATGTGCGGGGGGAAAATGTGTGGATGTGTCTTGGCTTACCCGTGCACTTCTCAAGCCCCACAAACCGGATCTCTTGGTGGACATGAATCCGCTCGATGGCCAGTTCGCCCACAGTAATAGCATGCTCCCTCCCTCTGGCAGCGCTGGCGCTTCAACTTGATGTGTCCTAACCGCATACGCTCCTCCCGATGGAAGGGGACACTCGCTCAGCACTGGGTGCCGGAGAAACCAGAGACCCACGACGAAACTCCCAGCAATGAAGCTGAAGCTTATCTGGGCAAGAGCAAGGTAATCACACTAGTCCATCGCAGGGCCAACACACAACCATTCACATTCACTGTCAAAAAAGTTCAATCATTCTTTCATTCATTCCCTCATTTTTTAAACTGCTTAATCCTAATTGGGATTGTGGGGTGGCTGGTGGAGTGGCTGACTCTGGGCAACAGCAGGGGTTCACCCTGGACCGCTGTTTTTACACCGCAGATATTGTTTTTTTTTTTATTTTACACTGGGCAGTATAGTGTTGTTGTGGTTAATGCTTCCACCACACAGAAAAAAGATCCTGGTTGGAAGGCCCATGCTCAGCCAGGCCGTTTCTGTGATGGTGCACTGATTTCCTCCCACAGTTCAAAGACATGCACTTTAGGCATATTCTCCCTTGCCCCTAGTGAGTGTGAGTGTGAATGG
This sequence comes from Neosilurus hyrtlii, assembly GCA_028564935.1. Classification (NCBI taxonomy): domain Eukaryota; kingdom Metazoa; phylum Chordata; class Actinopteri; order Siluriformes; family Plotosidae; genus Neosilurus; species Neosilurus hyrtlii. The sequence goes on along the minus strand of JAOUQZ010044349.1, from coordinate 7,088 downwards.
TTGTGTGCATCCCGGCCATGCAATGGTCTAGTGAGCTGTTCAGTGCATACCTTGGCTTCACTGTGAGTCAGCTGGGATGGGCTCCAGCCTCCCTGACACATTAATAAAGGATTCAGAAAACAAAATGCATGTTCTGCAGTGCAAGTTGTTGACATAGAGGGTTTTAGGGCATTTGTTTCTCTTCTTATAAGTGCCTTATCAAGTTAAATGTGCACCTCTTTCATATTAGATTTTACATATGAGATATCATAGCATTCTATGTAGGTTTATCTTTTGTAGATAATATGCAAAAATACTATTATTGTTGTTATTATCATTATTATTATTATTATTATTATTATTATTATTATTATTATTATTATTATCAGTAGTAGTAGTAGTAGTAGTAGTAGTAGTAGTATAAACCATAAAACTAGCTATGCTTTAATATGCTACCCTATCAAAATGATAACCAGATACATTTGAGTAAACCTGGATATCAAAATAGGCAGGACAGTGGCATAGTGGTTTGCAGTGATTGTGTGTCTGCATGGAGTTTGCAGGTTCTCCCTATGCTTGCGTGGGTTTCCTCAAGGTACTCCAGTTTCCACCCACAGTTCAAAGACATACACATTAGACAAAATAGATGTTCCAAATTGCCCCTAGGTGAGAATTTGAGTGAGAATGGTTGTGTATTTGTTGGCCATACAGTGGACTGGCGAGCAGTTCTGAGCGTACCCCACCTTCGCCTGGACTTGGATGGATAGGCTCCAGCTTCCCCACGACCCTAGTAGGATTATACTATTTAGCAAATTTATGAATGATCAAAATAAACAGAAAGTAAGAGTTTAACACAGTTTAAAGTTACAAACATCCTCTTCCTTCTGCTGTGATAGAAGCTGCTTGTGTATTGGGCTTTTTGGCTTAACTAATTTCTTATATAATAAGTGTCCAAGCATGCCAACAAAAATCCAATTGGAGATTTGGCTGAAGTTAAAATAGATTTGTTTACGAAGGCAAGGAAAAAGAAACTGCACTTCTGTGCTATTGTATGAGACAAAATTTACTAGACATCTTTGTGAAAGAGGGTGCTGCCTTTCAATGAAGGTCTGGGCTTGTCAGCAAAAGCCCCGTGACTTTGTTTTCCCTTTCTTACCCAACTTTTCAGGGAAACTCTGAAAAAGAAGACATTTTACAGCCTAAAAGACATTTATCAACTTTAACCATCCTTCAACAGCCGTATTTTCAGTTGTTGTGTTGACGCTGTATTTATTCAGCACCCAGTTACTATTCCAGTAAGATTATAAAAACTTGCTGATCCATACATGATTCTTTGTTTTTGTTTATTGCATTTGTTCTGCCTTGGAGAAGTAAAATGTGAATTTTGCACATGTTGTGTCAGCTCCTATTCTAACTACTCTTTTATAAGAATCAATAGCAACCATGTGTGAAATGCAAGAATGCCTCTTGGCCTAGTATAACGAATACGTTGTCCTGAGCTCCCAGACAAAATAAATCTTTCCATTAAGAATGTATTTATTTATTTATTTGTTTGTTTGATTGTTTGTTTATTTAAATTTTTTAGGCAGAGTTACGTAATGGAAAACAGCAGGGCCTATACACTTTATTCTAGAGGACACGCAAAAATAATAACTATTATAGTTCAAGATAAAGATATATTAAATAATCATTACTTCACATTCAATGAAATGTATATAAATATATAATGTATAAATCAAAAGGTGGCATAGTCATTACCACCATGGGACAGCAATGAGGATTAAAGCTGGTGAATGAAGAAAGTTAAATTAAAATTTTTGAAAAATGAATCTTATTAAGAGACTCAACACAGGAATGTGGTTAAACAGACAGATGACAAAATTTAAATAGACCATATAATCACTTTAAATGGGTGATGGAGTTTTATGTTAAAGATTCAGATGCTGGTGTGCATGCAGCTTATGACAAGATTCAAGATTGAGGAGTCTTTATTGCCATTATTTTTACACATAACGGAATTTTGTATGAGACTCAGCTTTAAAAAGGTATACTCAAGGCAATAAACTCCAATTAACACTGTCAAGAGCAGAATGTAAACACAAGTCAATTACGTACACAAACTTTTAAATAGAAATATGAAATAGAAATGTAAACTCTTAAACACCTGTGAATAAAAACTGAGCACTGGGACATACAGTATGTACACTGAAGGCACTATGAGATTCAATAAATAAATAGCAGCAGCAGAGTGGATATAAATTAGAATGTAAATAAAGTAAAGTGCGACAGTGCAAGACAGTCACAGAGTTTTTAGTAACATTATATTTGTTAGTATGGACTATTCTCCACAGGTGAGAATACTATGTGAGTATCTAATGTTCAGTGAAGTCAAGTACACTCCTTCCTTCGCTCCTTACAGGTCGACTTGATTTGTGTGAGTAGGTCATGGTCTGTTTGATGCATGGCAGTCCAAACGTAATTTAAAAGAAGGAAGTTGACTGTTAAGATGACATATGGCGACATGATTAACACTGATGCTTGACAGCAAGAAACTTCTGGGTTAAAATCTCATGGTGGACCAAGGCTGTTCTGTGTGAAGTTTGCATGTTCTCCTGTGATGTGCATAGGTATGAATGTGTGTGAGTAGTTGTGTGGGTTAACCCTGTGATAAAATGCAGATCTGTAACCCCGCCTCTTGCTCAGTGCCATCTGAGATTGTCTTGAGCTCCAATGCGATCCACAGTAGATAAACTGTATAGAAAATCGATAGATGGAAGCTGTCCCAATGAATTTGAAGTGAAACAATAACTATGTGGTAAAGGTCATTCACATCCATACTAGGTGAACAATACAGTAATATATAATCACCATATTTAATAATTCCTCACTTCAGTGGATCTTATGGAGTTAGGGGGTGATCACACTAGAGGTGCAATAGTAGCTGTTGCTTTTCATCCTCAATTTGTTGTGCTACATTTGTGGCATTGCATTTTGGTCATCTGGTTTGTGAACTCATCGCAAAAAGGATTCAGACATGTTTGAAATTTGCACGAATGTTGCAAAACGAGTCTCTGATGCAGAGTACATTTACCTTTACAGCATTTAACAGACACTCTTATCCAGAGCGACTTACAGAAGTGCTTTAAAGTCACTTTCAGTGAATATATTCTTATACGGATTTGTCAGGACACAGACTAAGTATACCATCAGTCAAAAAGTGTGCAGGTACCATATATTCTTATACTGGTTTGTCAGGACACAGACTTTTTTGTGTGTGTAAAAAAACATAGTGCTAGTCTAAGTACTGCTGAAAAACCTAGGTTTTCAGCCGTCGTTTGAAGATACCCAGTGACTCAGCTGTCCGAACATCCAGAGGAAGTTCATTCCACCACATTGGAGCCAGAACAGAGAAGAGTTTAGATGCATTTTTCCTTTGACCCTTGGTAGAACGAGGGACCTGTCTAGCAGTGCTAGAGTATCTGAGAGAACATGGTGCTGTGCTGGGTGTGATAAGTGCTTTTAGGTAGGAGGGTGCAGGTCCATTTTGGCTCTGTAGGCAAGCATTAATGTTTTAAATTTAATGCGAGCAGCCACAGGAAGCCAATGGATATTGTAGCAGTGGAGTGGTGTGGGAAAATTTTGGAAGGCTGAAAACAAGGCTGCATTTTAAATCAGTTGCAGAGGTCGAATTGCGCTCAAAGGTAAACCTGCCAGGAATGCGTTGCAGTAGTCTTGTCTTGGACAAGGGACTGAACAAGTATCTGAGTGGCCTCAGTGGAAAGAAATGGAAGAATCCTTCGGATGTTAAAGAGGAGGAATCGACATGACAGAGAAAGATTAGTGATATGAGAAGAGAACAACAGGCAATTGTCCATGGTTACCCCAAGGCTTCGTGCAGTGACTGAAGGAGAGATCACAGAGCTGTCCAAGGAGATTGCAAAATCTTGATATGGGGATGAGTCAGCTGGGATGAACAGCAATTCAGTCTTGCTGGGATTAAGCTTCAGCTGGTGAATTGCCATCTATGAGGAGATACTTGCCAAATATGCATGCTTCCAGGTGGGAAGCAAACCATTGCCATGCTGAACCACAAATTCCTAGACTCCTGAGGATGGACAAGAGAATCTTGTGGTTGACCGTGTCAAATGCTGCTGAAAGGTCGAGGAGAATGAGGACTGATTACATCTTGGCTGATCTTGCACCATGTAGCTTCTCAGTGACAGCCAAGAGTGCTGTCTCTATGAAATGTGCCATTTTGAAGCCAGATTGATTAGGGTCAAGAAGGTCATTCTGCAAAAGATAGAAAGATATTTGGTTATAAATAGAGCGTTCAAGAATTTTAGAAAGGAAAGAAAGAAGTTATACTGGTCTGTAGTTGCTGAAGTCTGATGGCACCAGAGAGGGTTTCTTTAAGATGGGTAGAACCCTGGATCTTTTGAATGCTATATAGTTATTGATGATAGTGGAGGTAAAGGGGAGAAGGTCTTGTGAGATAGTCTGGAGAATTGTGGAAGGAATTGGATCTAGTGAGCAGGTGGTAGGATTGCATGATGAGATGACTTGCTGGATGTCTTCAGTTGTGAGATTGGAAAACTGTGCAAGGGAAGGGGAAGAGGAATCTATGCTTTGTAGTATAGAGTTGGGGTGTGAGTGAATGTCTGACAGATTTGTTAAATCTTCTCATCAAAGAAGTCGGCAAAGTCTTCAGCAGTAAGGAAGGATGGGGCAGGTAGAGTAAAGATGAAAAGATGTTGTGGAGTTTGTGTGGGTCTTGTGCAGCAGCATCCAACTTTTTCTTGTAGAAGGCTGTCTTAGCAGGAGTAGTCTCAAACTCTTCTTAAACAGTCCACATGTCATGAAAAGGTTACAAAGTTGTCGTTTTGCTTGGAAATTATTAATTTTTCATTCACAAGGAAAAGTGTGTTCTGTATATTTTGTCAACATTAATTTTATGCACATTTTGTTCATGCAATTAATGTGCAAAAAAACCCCAAATGGTTTGACAAAAAAAGCGAATAAAACACGACTGACTTACAACAAGAGACCCATGCAAGCAGGAGAAGACACAGAAATGTCCCAAGCCCGGGAAATAAACCCGGGACCCTAGTGCTATGAGACAAACATGCTAACCACGGAGCCACCACCCCCTTAGACAATAACATTGTAAATAATTGTATATCTTGAATGAAGTAAATTATTAATCATTTGTAATTAGTTCTCTGGTTTATGCGACCAGGTGACATCACCAGCAGAGAACAATCTACCAAGCAGCTCGTTTCAGTTCCACTGAGCCTAAATGAAAAAGGTTTAGTATATACTGCATGGGAATGAGGCATCACTGTGAAGTAGTGGTTACCATGTCCACCTCACAGCAAGAAGGTCTTGGGTTTGAGTCCTTGGGTTGGCGAGAGCATGTTTGTGTTGAGTTTGTATGTTTTCCACATTCATGTGTGAGATTCCTCCAGGTGCTCCAGTATCCTCCCATAATCCAAAGACACCTTAAGCTAATTGGCTGTTTTATGTGTTGGTTTGAGTGTGAATGTTTGTGTGTTGGTTCTGTGAGCTGTTCAGGGTATACCCTGCCTAGTAAAATTAAACAATTTGGCAAATGAATGAATGCACGGGATTGGTGCAATCTTTTATCTTGGGAAGATAAATCATTATTCCACATGGATAATACTTAAATCAAAATGACAGACACTCCCAGTTTTTTCACGGGCACCAGCACATATGGAGCTCTGCTCTGTTAGCTTGTCTTAACCTGAATACTCTGTCATATAATAAGTAAATTTAAATTATAAACATCTCATTTCATTCTGATTTTTCTTGTATTTCCTTGTAGTTTCTACTAAAATTTTTAATTAGTTTGCCCTTATAGACCTGATTGTATCATGTGTCCTTACAGTATGTACTTACTCTCGGTGTGTATACTTAACAGTGCAGTTCACTCCAGTCTCCATCATAAAATTGGGTTAAAATAAAATTGGTTTTTATTATGTTCCTGCAAAGTATTATAATTTTCGAAAGGGTTTAAAGAGACATGTTACGCAGGCTCCACACCCGTGCTAGGAGCTCACCTGTCTTGACTTAAAAAATAAATAAACCATAAAAGTGTTGTTTGAGTGTGTTATTTCTTTTGCTTAAAAATTGCATAATTGTTAATTATACCTTAAAATTCTGTCTACCTCTGTTGTATATAGACTACTAATTAACCAAGTGCAAGGTCTATACAGAAAACTCTTAGCTTGAGTCTTTAGTATAGCCTCCTGAGACCCCAAAATTAATGTTGTCTGTCTTCTCATTTCTTCACACTGCTTCTGTCCCTCACCACCAAATATTCACTGAACTCGATCAATGTCTTCAAGCAAGAAGTTTGAGAAAAGAGTAATACCCAATGGCTCTCATATGAGGATCTTACAAGGACATACGGTAGTGTGCAGTGAAGATTATACACCACTACTTTTGTCTAAAAGGGCTGCTAATTACAAGAAGTAAAAAAATTACTTCTCTATAATTTCTTATCGTATTGAACAATGCTACTGAATGCAATGAGTACCAAAAAAATTATTCTGACAAGTATATTCAGGTAAAATTATGTCTAATGAGCAAAAACATATAATTTTACATGATATTATTAACAATATTACATGAAATAAATACTTTTCTGATTTATCTTCATTTTGTTAAGTGTATAAGCATCACTGCATTACTGTACTTTTTAATTTCTTTACTCGCTAAACCATTCCACCTGGTTTGAAGTTCATTCATGTTATACAAAAGTGAAAAAAATATTTTTTGGTTATTAGAAATACTTTTACCGCAGTAGACTTAGAATTAGCTTTATTTGTCATTCAGATATACAGGTGTATACAGAATGAAATGTCGTTGCATTTGCTCACTACAGTATAAGAAATGAAAGAATGACACGAAAATATGAAATATAGACAGTATTTATTTAAAAATAAATAAATAAACAACCATATATAATATTATATAAATATATAATAAAAAGCAATGTACACAGTATAAAAAAATAAAATTGAAAATTGTGTAAAGGACATTAGAGACTGGATGCTTACTAACTTCCTCCTACTGAACTCTGATAAGAC
>JAOUQZ010044348.1:0-7500 GCA_028564935.1 Neosilurus hyrtlii | reverse complement strand
ACTTTCACACACCGCGAGCACACTCCCCCAAATTCTGATCACCTGCACCTCATTTCCGGATCCAATCACCTCCTCTATTTAAACCCCTACTAGACACCACTCCGTGTCTAGCGTCGTTAGTGTCAACGTGTTTACACCGCCACTCTAACCAGTGCTTCGGACTCACCTCAACTCCCTTGCTTCATCCTCGTCCTGCTCTTGTCATCCGTCTCTCTGTTCCCGTCTCCCTCCGTTGTTCCCGTGAGTTGTGTTTGTCGGTTTATGTTCACCCCTCACGGCAGGTTTCATTTCCGTGTGTTGTATTGTGTTTGTCGGTTTGTGTTCGCCCCTCGTGGCAGGTTTGATTTCCGTTCTGTTTCGTTTACGTGTGTGTGGCTCTCCGAGCCCAACTCCTGGGTCACAATAAACTTATACAAGTTTATTCTTCTGTCTCCGTGATGTATCATAACAGAAGGATAGACCGTGACCAAATGGAGGCCACGCCCACGTTCACACCCGACTTGATTCTCGGATGATACCGCTAACGGCGAAGGATTCCTTCAATGTGCTCTCGCTATCGAAATGCACCCTGTTTTTTTTCCCACGGAGCGGTCCAAGGTTGCCTATATCATCTCCCTACTCTCCGAAAGGGCACTGCAATGGGCAGAAGGGCAGTGGCGGATGAATGGGAGAACCGTCGACACTTACGCCGCATTCACCACGCATTTCCGTGAGGTTTTCTGCCGCCCGGAAGGAGACACTACGGATTAGGAGAAACTACACGGGCTGCATCAGGGACGGAAGGACATCCAAGCATACGCCATGGAGTTCCAGACCCTCGCCGAGACTAGTGGTTGGAACAAGGCTGCTCTCCTCACGCATTTTCGTCAGGAATTAGAGCATGCTCTGCCACTACAACTCTCCGCTTTCGACGACGCCGTGGGACTCGAGAGATTCATCCAATTAGCCATCCGTGTCGCTTACAGATGGAGTGGATGCCTCCATGAATTACAGCTCCCCGCACCTTCCACGCCAGACACACCAACATCTGAGCCCATGCAGGTCGACTTACTCCGGCTTTCTCCCGCCAAAAGACGTCGATGAATCCAGGAGGGACTGTGTATTTATTGTGGTCAAGCGGGACAAGTCATAGCAAGTTGCCCCAAATGACCTCCTCGTCCAAAGGTTAATCAGAACAAATTCGAAGTGCTCAAATCCCATCCACTGTCCACATCAGTTGAAATCACCTCTCCAATGTGCTCTCTCACAGTCCTCGCGCTCATCAACTCTGGCGCCGGGGTCAACTTTATATCGGAGGACCTCTGTCGGAACCTCCAACTCCCTGTCTATCGTTGCCGAGCACCGTTCACCATCTGCTCAGTAGACGGGAAACCCATCACCCCATGAGACCATCAACTCCAGACCGAGCCAGTATTACTAAAAGTAGGATCCCTGCACCAAGAGATGCGTTCCTTCCTCGTCCTCGACATCTTACACGTGGACATCATCCTTGGTCAGCCCTGGCTCATGCTTCACTCCCCGACTATCTCCTGGACCACTGGGGAAATCCTTACATAGGGAGAAGGATGTTTTACACAATGCTTCCCGCAGCTACCCCCGAGACGTGTCAACCTAGGTACAATCACCATCAAGAGCCCGGCAGCCCAGACAACCTTGACAATCCCTGAGGAATACGCCAACTTTCGAGATGTGTTCAGCCCAAAGCTCGCTGCGGGACTACCCCCTCATTGATTGTGGGCTTGTGCCATTGAGTTGGTAGCCAGCGCATTGGTGCCTAAGGGTCGAGTATACCCTTTGTCTCTACCAGAACAACGAGCCATGGAGGAATACATAGCGGAAGCACTACAACAGGGCTGTATTCATCCGTCCACCTCACCAGCAGCCTCCAGCTTCTTTTTTGTTGCGAAGTAGGATGAAGGGTTGAGACCTTGCATAGACTACTGAGCCTTGAATTAAGTCACAGTCAAGTTCAGGTACCCCCTGCCGCTGGTTCCCGCAGCCCTTGAACAGCTCCGTGGGGCAACCGTGTTCAGTAAGCTGGACCTCCGAAGTGCCTATAACCTAGTGCGTATCCGGTCCGGAGATGAGTGGAAGACTGCGTTCATCACACCAAACGGCCACTATGAATATCTGGTAATGCCGTATGGGCTAGATAACGCCCCATCGACCTTCCAAGGCTTCATGAATGAGATCTTCAGGGACATGCTGGACCAATACGTGATTGTGTATATCAACGACATCCTCATTTATTCCCCCGACACATCTACCCATGTACAACATATAACAAGGGTACTCCAGCGTCTATGCCAACACCAGCTGTTTCTAAAAGCAGAAAAATGTTCCTTCCATCAAGCATCAGTGTCATGTGATATCGGCTCACAGGGTCCAAATGGAGGAAGAAAAAGTAAGAGTCATTCAAACCTGGCCGGAAACCGAGACAGTGAAAGCCCTGCAACGATTCCTGGGTTTTGCCAACTTCTACAGTCGGCTTCTAAAGAACTTTAGTATCCTGACTGCTCCATTGACGAAGCTACTTCGGGGAAGCCTAAGACCCTTGTCTGGAATGACACAGCCAAGCTAGCCTTCCAACAACTCAAAGGAGCATTCGTCTCGGCACCGGTGCTCAGCCATCCAGACCCAGCCAAACCTTTCCTCGTGGAAGTCGATGCCTCAACCAACGGAGTGGGGGCCATCCTATGCCAACGTCAGGACAGGAAGGGACATCCGCCTATCCCGTATCCATGAACCCAACGAAGCACCAGACAAACTATCCTACTGTCCACAGTCTTTGTAAATTTCATACAGTGGGACCTAGAGGAACGACTCCAAGCCACCCTGGAGACTGATCCAGCGCCACCAGAAACAACGCAAGGTCTTCAATATGTACCCCGTGTCCTCAGACTCCCCCTACTAGAGGCGGTACATTCCAACCCCGGTACTGGCCACCCTGGGACCAAGGCGACACTCTCCATCCTCCAGGAGCGCTATTGGTGGCCCGGGATGTCCACCATGACCAAGAGGTTCATTTCCAGATGTACAACCTGCAACATATCCAAGACGCCTTGACACCTTCCAGCTGAAAAGCTCCTTCCATTGCCCGTACCTCAACGTCTGTGGTCGCACATAGGGGTGGATTTCATGACGGACCTCCCATCCTCCGAAGGCTACACCTGCATCATAGTGGTAGTGGATCGTTTTTCTAAGGCGTGCAACTTAATCCCTCTCAAGACCCTTCCAACGGCCGCAGAGACGGCCAGGGCCCTGTTCAAGCACGTCTTTTGTAATTTTGGGTTACCAGAAGACGTGGTAACGGACAGGCGTCCGCAGTTCACCTCCAGATTCTGGAAGGCCTTTTTTAAGTTACTGGGGGTGACAGTCAGTCTATCTTCCGGGATCACCCCCAAACAAATGGGCAGACATAACTGTTTGACGGAAAGATTCAGGACATTGTGCGTTTCTTACGAACCTTCTGCAATCGACACCACACCTCCTGGAACCAATTCCTCCCGTGGGCCGAGTACGCACAGAATTCCTTGCATCAACTGTCCACAGGGCTGACCCTGTTCCAGTGCGTGATGGAATAGTGAACCCACGGACGTCCCTGCTGTGGACCAATGGTTTTGAACGAGTGAACAGATCTGGAGTGAGGCTCATCGCCACCTTTAACACGCTGTCCAACAGGGGACCTCCACTGCAGACACAAGATGTTCTGACCTGCCCCAGTACCAGATTGGGGACTAGGTGTGGCTCTCCACGAGGAACATCAGACTCCAAGACTCAAACAAAAAGCTAAGTCCTCGTTTTATAGGTCTTTTTGAAATAATTGCAAAAATAAACCCTGTCACATACAAATTAAAACTCCCTCTCACCTACAGAATCCATCCTGTGTTCCATGTATCCCTCCTAAAGCTGTACCACTCACCATTGACCTCTTCTCCCACAGAGTCGGGCGAGGCTGCAGAACCCCCTCCACCACTGGCTACAGAGGAAAACTCCATTCATGCTATCCGGGGTCTCCTAAATTTCCATAGACGGCGTGGAAGGATAGAATATTTGGTCGACTGGGAAGGATACGCAGCCGAGGAACAATCTTGGGTACCCCGCACAGACATCCTGGACCCCAGCCTGATTGTGGAGTTCTATTGTCAGCATCCCAGTTGACCAGCACCTCGTCCCAATGGTTGCCCACGGCGTCGACATCCCCGGAACCCCGGAACGGCTCCTGGAAAGGAGAGTACTGTTACAACCACGGCTAGCTCGCAACCCGACTTTCACACACTGCGAGCACACTCCCCCGAAATCTGATCACCTGCTCCTCATTTCCGGATCCAATCACCTCCTCTATTTAAACCCCTTCTAGACACCATTCCGTGTCTAGCGTCATTAGTGTCAATGTGTTTACACCGCCACTCTAACCAGCGCTTCGGACTCACCTCAACTCCCTTGCTTCATCCTCGTCCTGCTCCTGTCATCTGTCTCTCTGTTCCCGTCTCCCTCCGTTGTTCCCGTGAATTGTGTTTGTCGGTTTATGTTCGCTCCTCGCAGCAGGTTTCATTTCCATGTGTTGTATTGTGTTTTTCGGTTTGTGTTCGCCCCTTGTGGCAGGTTTGATTTCCGTTCTGTTTCGTTTACGTGTGTGTGGCTCTCCGAGCCCAACTCCGGGGTCACAATAAACCTATACAAGTCTATTCTTCTGTCTCCATATTGTATCATAACATTAATCCAATATAAATTTTGTGGGAGCAGATCATGAGAGGAAACCCACCAATATCCCAAAATTAAAGCTGTTCTGTGATGAAGAATAGACTAAAATTTCTTCAAGTCGATGTGCAGGACTGATCAACTTTACCACAAATATTTAGTTACAGATTTTACTGCACGAGAGGGTCTGAATGCAAATTCAATTTAATTCAATACACTTTTATTTGTATAGTGCTTTTTACAACTGGCACTGACACAAAGCAGCTTTACAAAGAAAAATTTGATAAAGAATTTAAACAAATCTCTATGAACCCTACAGAGCTCCACTGAGCAAGCTCAGAGCGACAGTGGCAAGGAAAAATTCCCTCAGTCAACACAAGGAAGAAACCTTAAGAGGAACCAGACCCAAAAGGGCAAACTATCCTTATTTGGGTAAAGCCAGATAAAAATACAAACCATGCAGTAAAAACTTACTATAAAGTATACTATACTACACCATAGTTTAAGATGAAGTCTAGTTGGTTATGTGAGGTCCCGCCGAAGGCTTTAGTTATGTCTGCCTGTTTGCTCTGCGCTCTCCTGTCCCGTGTGTATTTCTCTGATTACAGGCTCCGCCCTGATTAGCTCACATGTTCCTCATCCCCACCGGAGGACAAAAGGGGGCCGCTTAACTTGTCCCGGTTGCCAGATCGTCTTAGGCCGTCACTGCATGTGCGTCGGTATTTACAAAGAGAACTTGTGCCATCATTGAATGAGCATTGCGGATTCACGCTTAGGCAGTCACTGAATGAGTGCTGCGTATTTACGGAGAGAACTTGGTCCGTCATTGTATGAGTGCTCGCGTATCACAGAGCGAACTTGGGCCGTCACTGAATGAGTCCTCGCGTCTTCACAGAGAGAGCTTGGTCCGTCATGGAATGAGCTCGCGTATTCTCGGAGAGAGCTCGTGCCGTCATTGCGAGAGGACGTATCTCGGTAGACGCGCTGCGATCCAGCCATATTTCATAGTGTTCATGTTCCACGTTATCCTTGTTCCTAATAAAAGATTCTTGTTTGCACTCTATCCTGATTCTATCGTCTCTGTCCTGCGTCTATCTGTTCATAGTATCGGCGTAACAGGTTATCATATACTGTAGCTGTAATTGTAGTACTAAATCATCTTAATAAAAGAGTGTATATCACCAGAAGTGAAAAGTCATATTCACAGTCTGAGTGTATATTATAGTCTGTATGGATAATCATCAGCAGGAGTCACGGGCTTCTATGATGAGAACACCCAGTAGTATATCAGGACGATTTACAAGATGCAGAAGGATCAGGATCACTGGTATCTCAGAAGTAGCATGTGTACCTCAGCAAAAACACAGAGAGAGAGAGAGAGAGAGAGAGAGAGAGAGAGAGAGAGAGAAAGAGAGAGAGAGAGAGAGAGAGAGAGTAGGTATGTTCATAACAGTGTAAGGGTTTAAAAAAGGAGATATTATTAGTGCTCAGCACAAGCAGGGGCACACCATGAATGATTATGACAGCCTGACTAAAAAAAGAGAGCAAGAATGAAGACAGACATCATGAGGGCTCCCTGAAATATGAGGCAATCAGCCACATCACTCAAATGTTCACATACTTTTTCTTTTCACTAATTTGTGTATTGGATCATGTATTTCTTCAATTAATACTTGAGCAAGTGTTATATTTTATTTATTATTATTTTTTTTAATTGGGTTCTTTTTATCTATTTTTATAAATTTTTAGTTTTAAAAATTTGATAATTTCATATTTGGGCAAAAATATTTAAAATTCTAAAGGGTTTACAATTTCAATTTTGCACATTAAAACATAAGTGAAAGTTTAATTGACTTGCTAACTATGGTAGTACATGCTGACGGCAATGCGGCCTACTCTTTACAAAAGTCTCATTCATGTATTTATTTAAAATTTGTTTTTTGGTGAGTGTGTGATGCTTTTCCAGGCTTGTACCACAGCTTTTTAATGTTCTCCCATCAGTACCCTTTGAGGAGGTGAAATGTCTGCTCAACTGAGTTAGGGCCTTGTAACTGACTTGGCCAGTCTAAAAACCATTCATCTTTTCCACTGATGAAGTCCTATGTTGTGGTTTTAGTGAGTCTGGAGTTATTGTTTTGCTTCATGAAAAAGTTCCTCCCAATTAATGTATTTTTCTGCAGACTGGCAGACATAATGTTGCTGTAGCCTTATGAATTAATACCTCTGTTATTGTCATGAATTACAACATCAACATACAGTAGATTAGAGAAGTCATGACACTACCTCTACCATGTGTGACCAATGAGCATGTATATTTTGGATTCAGTCATTCTCCACACTGTCATCACTTTGTTAAAAGCTAATTTTGGTTACAGATCCTTTGTCAGTTTTTTTTTTGTCAATTTCAACCTGGTCTTCTGGTTGTTGCTGCTGATGACTATTTTGCATATGCTGCATAAAGTAGTTTGCATAGTGCTATGTCCCCTATATATGTGCTCAGTAAGTCATTTGTCTTATAAGCTGTTGAAGGGGAAAAATGACATCATAACAAAGAAAAAAAAACCACCAAAAATCATGAAGACAAACATGGTACAAAATTACATTCATCACATGACTCCACTTCTTTGCACTGCTCTGTTGGGTGTCAGGAAGTGAAATCTGCACCAACAGTCGACAAAGAGGGTTTGAAATGATTCTGCATTTCCTTTGTTTCTCTTTCAGTCCACACCCACACACACCCACCCACACACACACACACACACACACACACACACACACACACACACACACACACACACA
>JAOUQZ010044347.1:0-11679 GCA_028564935.1 Neosilurus hyrtlii | reverse complement strand
TATATATATATATATATATATATATATATAACGTCTTGAGTTGATTTTCTGTAGAACAGTGCTCAATACATCGAAGTAGAGCGACATGTTCAATGTATTGAGCACTGTTCTACGGAAAATTTATTTTTATACTCTGCTTCAAGTTTAAACTCGTCGAGCACTCTATGATAATTCATAACATTAAGTTCACTTGACTGGTCTGCATTCTGCCTTCCTTCTATCAAAGTCAGCATTAGCAGTTTGTGTTACAGTAGCTCTTTTGTGGGTTTAAATCACTCGATCTTGTCTTGCTAATGGCTAACCAGTTTTCATGTTTGTATATATTTCCAAAACTATTAGAAATATGCTGAACCACAGTTGGTAATTCTCAAGTACCTATTAACATGGATTATTTTATGGAGATATGTTTTGTCTCTATTGAACTTTACTGCCATCTACTGGATTTTAAGATATATGGCATTTCACTTGATGGAACCCTGCAGCAAACAGTGCCATGGCTCACAAACAGAGCGAAAATCAAACTCAGTCTGTGAATCTGCCCCATAATTTGGATTTGCTAAACAATATAAAGTCTTCTTCCGTGGCCAATGCTACACCCTTCCACCAAGTTTGACAATAATTGGGTTGGTAGGCTTTATGTAATCCTTCTTATAGTCAGACGAATCAACATGTCGTTAGAAGGATTTAGAATTTAATCCATTAATAGCTGTGCAGTAAAGTAACTGTATTAAACAATGCATTATATCACAGAGGTCTCATTATTGGCATAATGGATATGATGTTAGGAAAATATTGTACACAGACAGGCAGCTTCATTTTTCATTTATAAGCATTTCAAACCCGTAACTTTACTGACTTCATCTTTGTGTGTTTCCAAATAAATTCCAAATATGATGAAGAGAAATGTTTGTCTTATATTTATTAACTTGCATCCGTGTCTGTCTACACAAGTACAGGGCAGTGATGGCTTAATCAGTTAAGGCGATGGGTTACTGGTCCAAAGCTCAGAAGTTCAATCCCCACTATCACTATTGTTGGGCCCATGAGCGAGGCCTTTAACCCTCAATTGCTCAGTTGTATAAAAAAATTATAATTGTAAGTCGCTCTGGATAAGAGCGTCCGCCACACGCTGTAAATGTACAGTATGTGTTTAATTGAATGCTTCCTTTGTAAGTGATAAAGGGATGATGATGATGATGATAGCTTAAATAATCCACCTTGTTCTCCTTCATACGTTTATCTCTTTTACTTCCTAATGTATTTCACATGCACTTTTAAATCCAGGGGTGGTTCACTCTGTATAGTCACCGGACACCAGTAAAAGTAATCAGCCTCAGTTTCACTTGTTTGTACATAATGTGCATTCGTTCTACTGAGAGTTGTCTGTTCCATTGGTTGCATAAAATCCAAAATAATTGTTTATAAACAGCTAATAACCTGATGTGAGCTATTTTCTAATTTCAGAATGAAAATAAAGATTTAATTTACCATTTTTTTTTAAATATTTTTGGGGATGTCAGATGATTTATATTTTTGTATTTGGTTTGTGCTAACTGCCTGCTAACTTTCACACTTAACCCTCCTGTTACAGCTGTTAAGACGCAGCATGTCCCGATAATATCAACTAGAATCGAAATGTACTCTGCCGAATTCTACCAGCTCTTAAACTATTAATTGTATGTGTTTGAGATCTTTCTTTCTTTCTTTCAAAAATGCTTTCACTCAGTAATTCCTTTTTTCTATCATGAATTTTTTTATTCTCTTATTCTGTTTCTTTCTCTAATTTATTTACTCTCCTTTTCTTTCTTTTTTCTTTCAATGTTTTTATTCAATAATTTATTGTTTTCTCACATGAAACTTCTTATTCTCTCTCAGTTTCTTATTCACTTTTTCTTTCATTTTTCCTTCCTTCCTTCCTTCCTTCCTTTCCTTTAATGAAATAAATCCACCTTTTTCTCTCCTTAATAAATCCCCCAGCCCCAAGCCCTTTATTCTCTCATGAACTTTGTTGTTTTTATTAACTCTTGCTTTCTTCAGCTAATTCTTTTCATTTTTGTCTTCTCTGTGCCGGTTTGTGTCCTGGGATGCCGCATGTTCTCTGGGCTAATTGGCAGTTCCAAATTGCTCCTAGGTGTAATATAAAGTGTGAATGGTTGTGTGTGTTGGCCCTGCTATGGGCTGGGTAACTGTTCAGGGTGTACCTCGTCTACGCCCAGAGTCGGCTGAGATTGGCTGTGACCCTAATAGCGCTTCATAAAATAAATGAATGAATGTTTCAAAATTTGCTCATTTATAACTCATTAATAACACACTACAAGCTTGACGCAGTTATTAGCTTATGTAACATAATTCAGTAATGATGTAACTCGGGCTAGTTTATCAGTCCAGCCTATTCCAGTGACTAAATAGGGTCAGAGCAGTTAATGGAGGATGAAAGGAGAAATAAATATAAAGGAGATTGGAGATTAGTACATCCATGATGTAATAGCAGGATGGGACGGTGACGTGGTGGTTAGCACGTCTGCCTCACACCTAAAAGGTCCTGGATACGAATCACGGAGTTCGCATGTTCTTCCTGTGGCTTCATGGGTTTCCTCTGGGTACTCCGGTTTCCTCCCTCAGTCCAGAGACGTGCACAGTAGGCTAATCAGCTGTTCCAAATTGCTGCTGGTTGTGGACGTGAGTGTGAATGATTGTGTTGCCCTACGATGGTCTGCCGTGCAGCCTGGTGTCGGCCGAGATAGGCACCAGCCTCCATATTAATGGGATTAAGTGCTTCTGCAAATGAGTGAGTGATGTAGTAGCTTACAGATACAGGATGGTGTTGTGTTGGCCTATGATGTGTTATTAAATCTGTAATACTGACCATCAAAATGCTGAATAACAAACTACAGCCCTGTTAACTGTATATGACATAGAAAAAGCTAATGAATGTCGATAGAGGGCGCTAACGCTGTTCTCAGGCGAGGTGCTGTGTGTACGCAGTGTACTGGGATAGGATGTGGGCGGGGTTGGATATCTAGCCCCGCCCTCATCCAAGCATAAAAGGACATCTATAGGTTGAATCCTAGGCATAACTCTAACCCGGCCCTCATGTTTGGGTAGTGCATGACATCTGTCTCCGCCCAGGCTGCAGAGAGAAATACAAGGTCGGGAGCGCGCGCGGGCAGATCGGGAGCGCGCCGTGCCCGCGCTGCGCCCAGTAGTGAGTCGTGAGCTGCCGGTGGGGCTGCAATGTAACGCCGCATGCTGACAACTTCAGCGGAGGAAAGCGACGCGCTCTCGTGTTCACGGCGACCTCCTGCCTCCGGTGCAGACTGGATTCTAGGAGACGCCGATGCATTTTTGGGTTACGCGATAAACACCGCCCCATCCTGCTCTCCGTGATTTACACCTCCAATCTGGGCTAAAAAAAAAAAAAAAAGGAAAGAAGGAAGGAAAGAAGCCGCACCGGACACCATGGCGGAGCGCAACTCGAGCGGCTTGATGATGATGATGATGATGGTGGAGCCAAGCCTCCCGGCGGAGGTGCGCGAGAAGCTGGCTGAGCTCGAGCTCGAGCTGTCTGAAGGTAAAGTTGCTGCTTCATTACCTTTCTGTTCTGCACACACACACACACACACACACACACACACACACACACACACACACTGCATTTCTCTCCTGCTGCATGTTGTGCCAGAATGGTGAAGGTCAGCAGATCCTGAGATTTTCTCCATCTGCCCATATCCACTCATCCTGTTTCTCAGGATCACACACTGTGATGCTTTAGTGATGAATCCAAACCTCCATGAAACTTATTCTCAGGTGCGACATGTTGGCACTGAGCACCATACCTGACTTAAAAGCCCTGGGAGATCTTGTAGATCAGATCAGAGCCGGTGCAGGTAAGTTATCTGATTCACTGAGTGCTGAAAACATTTCATGCATTTCCTTTAGTACTAGAAAAAACTAATGTCTATCACACACACACACTTTATTGTTATTTGTTATTTCTGTTTACAGCTTCTTGACATCCTTCTTTGTAGTGTCCAGGAATAAACAAAGTCTAGATAGAGACCTGATCTAGGGGCACGTCAAGGAGGTCCTGAGAGCATCTCGGTCTGGAGTTTGCACGTTCTCCCCGTGCTTGCATGGGCTCCCTCCGGTTACTCCGGTTTCCTCCTACAATCCAAGGCATGCACATGAGGCTAATTGGATGTTTCAAAGTGCCCCTAAGTATAAGTCTAAAGGGTTGTGCCCTGCGATGGTCTGGCGTTCATATCAGGGTGTACCCAGTCTTTGCCTAGATTTGGATGAGATAGGCACCAGGCTCCCCGTGACCCTAAATGAATCAGGGTTCTGCAAATGAGTGAGTGAGTGAAGTGGGAAGCTGCTGAGGCTCGGAGAGCATATCAGCATATTCGACAGTGATACGCTGAGTAACCCATTACGATGTAAATGCACCGTGTTAATCAACTGCACTGAGATTTGCATGATCTGATGTGGTATCTGGTGTGAGCAGATCTTCAGTTTATCACAGCAGTGTTTCCTCCTGTGCAGAGGTTAGACTGGTTATAGATAGTTTGGTTTGATTCAGTATAGTATACTTTTGGCTCCTGTGGTATTTGGTGGACTTACTGGATTGAACTGCATGATATTTCTGTCTTTCCTGATGGTCACCATCAGATTAGCTAATCTATCATTGTATAAATTCTTGCCGTGTCTTGGTTGTGAGACTGGTAACACTACAAATTTGACCCCAACCAATCATTGTTCATGTTGATGTTTGTCTTTGGGAAGGATGGTCAAAAGATTGTCCATCATGGCTTCAGAAGGAACATCAAGGAGGATGCTGTAGATGTTGTCACATTAGGGAGGAAAAAAATATGACGAGGTAAATCTTTTTTGTCAGGGTGTCATGGGGAGTCCCATGCAGCACATCGCTGCTCTTCAGTTATGGCTCATTTGTTAGTTTGATCCCAACATCACCTCTCTCTCTCATTTTCTCTCTCTCCTTTCTGTCTCTCTCTGTCTCTCTCTCTCTCCCCCTTTCTTCTTCTCCCTCTCCTCTCTCTTGCCTTTTCTCTCTTTTCTTTCTCCACCCCTCTCTGCTTTTCTCTCTCTTCTTTTTCTCTCCTTTCTCTCTCTCTCTCCTTTTCTGTCCCCCCCCGTCCCCCCTCTCCCTTTCCTTTTCTCTTTTCTCTCTCCCTCCCTCTCTCTCTTTTCTCTTTCTCTCCCCTCTCTCTCCCTTTCCTTTTCTCTCTCTTACACTCTCCCTTCCTCTTTCTCTCTTGATCTGGATTTTATGCTTCAGATTCTTAAAGGCTGCTTTGTTCTTGAAGGATTAAACACCTTTATCATGATTATTTATGTGGAATAGTGGTGTATGATGGTGTATGATGGTGTATGGTGGTGTATGGTGGTAGCGTTGCTCCCTTACATTTACATTAATGGTGTTTGACAGAAACCCTTATCCAAAACAACATGCATTTTTGTCTCATTTATACAGCTGACCAGTTGAGGTTTAAGGGTCTTGCTCAAGGGCCCAGAAGTGGCAGCTTGGAAGTACTGGGGCTTGACCCACTGACCTCTCTGTGTGGGTTTCTTCGAGTTCTCAGATTTCACTCCACACTTTACAACATGGTGGTGGCTTTAAACGATGAGAGTTATGGATGTGTGTGCATGGGGCACTTAGATGAACTGGCGTCCAAGATTCCTGGGATGGTATTTTTCAGAATCTATTGCTAACCTGTCCAAGATAAAGATGACTCAATAAATATTTCCATCATTTCTGTGTTAGTTTTGATTTTATTAAACGGTTTTTTAAATATTTTTGGCTATTTTGGCTAGTACAGTTTAGTGTTGGGGTGGCACGATGGTGTAGTGATTAGCATGTCCAACTCACAGCAAAAAGCTGAGTTCACGTCCCGAGCTCGGTGAGTCTGTTTCTGCATGGAATTTGTATGTTCCCCCCATGCCTTGGTGGGTTTCCTCTGGGTTTCTCCAGGTACTCTGGCTTTCTTCCACAGTGCAAAGACATCCAACTGGCTGTCCCAAATTACCAACAGGAGTGAATGTGAGTGTGAATGGTTATGTGTGTTGGCACTGTGACGATCTGGCGAGCTGTTCAGGATGGACCCCGCCTTCAACCAGTGTCAGTTGCGAACATGCAAAGTTGACAGAAATGCCCTCCCTGAGCCCGGGACTTGAACCCAGGACCTTCTTTCTGTGAGGCGGATATGCTAACTGCCACGTCACCGTGCAACCCATAACAGTAATGCAATTATTATAATGATAATAATAAACAAAGACCTCAACATTTGAATCACCACTAGTACTGCTATTAGAAGTACTGCTATTATTATCATGTATTTCACATGTTTTCGGTAATGTCAAACACGTGATGTCATGATCTCACTCCTGGGATGAAACTAGCAGGATTTCATCTCCTTCCGCTTCCTGTATTGCGTGAGCAAAATCCACTGCTGAGTGCAGGGAATGCGTTCACATTTCGGTTTCACGTTGTCTTTAAGTGCCTCTTTAACTACCGCATTCATGAGGCTGTTGTGCAGAAAACGAAATAATGAGGCGATACATGAGTAGCTACACTACCTTGACATTGCGTAGGAGATATTGTGCGGCATTTAGTTTTTAACTCACCATTTGTTTTTATTCGTATCCGATGGTACAACAGGTGTAACAGGGCTTTCTTCAAGAAACATTTTTGGTGACAATGAGGTGTATCTAAACTGCTGCTGTAAAATGTCTGCAAATCGTCAACTGTAACATAGATATGAAAAAAATTTATCAAACATTGGTTTTACTTGTTTTTCTTCTCTCACGCATATCGATCTGAGTTAAAGTCATATTTGTGCAGCTAAGCTGGAAAAACTAGTCGGGGAGATGTATGAGGTGCATTACGATCTTAATCTGGGAGGAGATGAGACGATCACAGCTGGGTAATATAATATTCAAGTGAAATAAATGATTATTATTGGGCTCTCACGTGACTATCAACCTGAAGATCATAGGTTTGAATCCGTGTTGATGACGCAGCCATCCGCAAACGGGGCTCTATTGGAGCTAACTGGCCGAGCTCTCACAGGAGGGGGTAATGCACTCACTTCCCTGCCACTCACAGTGATTACTAGCCAATCATGAGCGTCTGTGAGATCGTTTGTTCAAGGGGGCGGATGGCACCCCTCTGAGTCCCTCCGAGCCGAAATATGCATGTGCAGCAGTTTGTAAAGAGCCGAGTGGCATTATTGTATGTCATAAAGGGGCATGTGCACGCTTACGCACCTCCCTGGTTGGTGGTGCTTGTATGATCGGGAGGCAAAACTTAACGGGTGGGAATTAGATATGACTAAATTATGAGAAAGATGGGGGGAAAGTCCAAAATTAATTAATTAATCAATTAATTAATTAGAAATAAATAATAATGATAATAATTCTTATTTGTAATATATATTTAGCCACTCACCACTGGAACTTTGCTGGGTTTTAAGTGTTTGTTTAACGCACTGCACCACTGGGAACCTAGAACGGAGCATGGGAATGGGATGTTGTAAAGTGGCCCATAACAAACTTCTTTCCGTCAACTAATGAAGACCAGCTGCATTCCAGAAATACCTCTTTCACGTGCCACGCTGCCACCGCGCTCACGGAGCGTTTGTGACGGCGCTCGATCATCCAGCTGAGTTAGGAATGAGTTCACGCGGACTATAAATGTAAATGTTAAATAATATCTTCTAGTCAGTCAGTCATCATCTTCCGCTTGATCCGGGGTCATGTCGCAAGGGAAGCAGCCTAGGCAGTGAGGTCCAGACGTCCCTCTCCCCAGCCACTGTCTCCAGCTCTTCCAGGGGACCTTTATTTCACCACATTAACAATTACACAAATTGCCCTGTTACACAGTAACCTACACAGGAACACCCGGGAATCATACCCAGGACCTTCTTACTGTGAGTTGAATGTGCTAACCACAATACCTCGTTTTGAATCCCCTGATTATTAGCCTTAGATTACCATGACCACATGCATTGACATTAACATTCATGCTACAGCCAGGACTGCCTGTTGTACAAAAATAGTGGACACCTTCTGGCCAATCAGATTCGAGCATTCAGCCATGCTGTGGTATAAGGGAAATTATTTAACACAGTCTAACCAATCAGAATCAAGAATTCAGTAGTCGTGTAATAGAGGAGGTAAGCTGTTAACCCAAGGCTTTGTATTTGCAGTTTGCTGGATAGTGATAAGAAACAGCAAGATTGCTGCGTGTACGTTCTCCCGCTGTGACCCACATTACGTATGATTAGCTGTGGGACTGGAGAAGAAGAAGACCTCATTTCAACCAGCTTTAGCATGTCTTACTGTTACTGTCTATTCTATAGAGAGAGACAGCGAGACAGGAATAGCAGCAAAATACATCACCCAGCACTGGCATTTGCAGCACTACCATTATTTTTCCCATCAAATGTAAGAACTCATTAGGTAGTAACCCATTTAAAATGGAGAAGTTTGCAGGAGACTGCAGGGAAAGTTCTCCTGAATTGCAAATACAGTTAGTGGCAGGATTCTTCCCCCTTATTAAAGATGGGTAAAATATTGTCATAAAAAATGGTTTTGGGGTTTGATCTCAGTACCTATGTTTACATGCATACATGTTTTACACGCGGAATGAATTCATTGGGAGCTTACAGGAAAGCAATCTGATAGATGAGTTTGTTTTACTTGTCCTGACCCTGGGTTTACAGTGGGGCTGCGATGTCCACGATTTGAGAGAATCGTGATGAGTGTGGGAGGCTGTGAGATCGAATCGTGATGATCTTGAGGGAACTTGGTGGATTCATGATGATCGCACTGATTTTGCCACGATTATTTCAGTGCATTTCTATTTGACGCCTGGACCTCACTGCTTAGGCTGCTGCCCCCGCGACCCAACCCAAGAACAAGCAGAAGAAGATGATGATGATGATGATGATGATGAAGTGCTGTCTTCTCCTTAATGAACATCTGCTCAAGAGTTTCTATGGTTAATATTTTTCTCTCTAACAAATTTTCAGACGTCTACACAATCTCTTTTGATCTGGTATTTCATTCACATCAATCATAAATCTAATTCATAAGATTATTAGGGTCCTTGTAAATGTAGTCCTCCAGAGGTTCCGGCATCAAATTCTTTGTCACTTTGTTGCTGTTGTTATTGGAGGTAGTGGTGGTGGCGGCGGCTTTGTTGTTGTAGCCAGTTGGCTCTAAAAGTCGTACTGCTCCGTTATTATTGGCCAGAATCATACAAACCTTTGCAGGCTTATACTAGATGACCCGATAAACAATTATTTTTTTGTTAATTTTTTTTCTTTTCAAATTTTTTTTTATTTGTGGATTTTTTTGTTTTTAAACTGTAAATGAAATTATTGGCATAATCAGCTATGTAGCCGGATCTTAATGGGACACAAATATGATTGTTTAGCTTGAAAAACGGACAAAATTGTTTGAGATATTTTTTTTTATGTCATAGTTTGTCACATGATGAGTGATAAAAAAATTTCTCGCTAAGATTTTTTCCTCTTCTCTGAATTTAATGAAGGGCAGCCCGGTGGCATAGGGGTTAGCACACTGGTTTCACACCAAGAAGGTCCCAGACTTTGCGAGGGCAGTTCCGGGTATAGTTCATATGCTTTTCCTGTGCTTGTGTGGGTTTCCTCCGGGTACTCCAGTTTCTTCCCATAGTCCAAAGACATGCACGTTAGCTTCATTGGCTGTTCCAAATTGCTCCTAGGTGTGAGTGAGTGTGAATAGTGCGTGTGTTGGCCCTGTGAGGGTCTGGTGAGCTGTTCAGGGTGTAGCCTGCCCTCAGCCAGTGTCAGCTGAGATAGGCACCAGCCTCCCCGCGACCCTAACAGGGTTAAGCGGTTCTGCAAATGAGTGAGTGAATGAGAGATTTAGGTGTATCTAGGTTCATCGTTTTCCAATAAACTCAGCATGATGTATTAAACCCTGATTGTCTGATGCCCCCTCTAGACTTTCATTGGACTGCTACAGTATAGGAACTTCTCAAATATTAAAATTGCTTCTCCACCTGTGCCTTTCTTCTGTTTGCTGAATATCTAGCTAATTTTAGAAGATTTGAGTCATTATTGTGGCATTAAAATCCATTTTTGGATAATCTTGCAAGCTGGCTATGATCAGGCTGGTATATTGCATAATCAACCCCACAAGGTAAATTGGCTCTCTAGGTTCGCTGATTTGTGAGCTCACTTGGCCTGAAGCAAAATTACACTAGTAAAACTGGATTCTCTTTGGTGTATACAGTCAGTCCTATTGCTTTTGTAGCTTTTCAGTGAAAATTCATTAGTTTATTTGCTCAAGAGGAACAATTCAAGGTTTGACCTTTTTGATTTTGTGTACAGTGAATATTAAGCGGGGCAGCACGGTAGCGTAGAGGTTAGCATGTCTGCCTCACATCAAGAAGGAATTCGGTTGGAGTCCTGGGCTTTGGCGTTTCTGTGTGGAATTTGCATATTCTCCCCATGCTTACTTGAGCTTCCTCTGGGTACTCCAGTTTCCTCCCACAATTTAATAACATGCACATTAGGCTGATTGGCTGTTCCAAATTGACCCTAGGAGTGAGTATGAATGGTTGTGTGTGTGTGTTGCACCTGCAGTGGTCTGGCGAGATGTTCAGGGTGTACCCCGTCTTAGCTCATGTTGGCTGATTTAGGCATAGCCTTTCTGTCGCCCTTCGGATTAAGAGGTTCAGCAAATAGCTGAGTGAGTGAGTATTAAGAGAAAAGACGATTGCATTGCACACATAGAGCTCCCTCGCGGTTGTTTTTAGACTCCCCTCCCCTGCCCAGAAATTACCGTACCTCCGGGCCTAACACCAGCACAACACGCGAGCGTCGTTCAGCACATCTCAGGTTTATTTAATAACTTTAAGGGCTTATATGCAGTACATATGTGGTAACGCAACACAGGATTGGTCAGTTCAAGGGACGTGCAACATGCAGTCAGCTACTCTAGACTGATTAGAAAATGATCATCTGCGCAAGTAAAAATGGCATGTGCTCAGTTTTAACATAAGCATTTCCCCAAATCTGAGCTTTTTCAGAGTGTATGTGAGTGTTTGCTGTCTGTTCTTTATCCAACTCTCTCACACTTGTTTCTTGTCATTTTTTTAAAGCAAATTCACTCTTGCAGCACTTGTAAGTGTCAGATCTTTTAACAGCTCTGTGTCTAGAAGTGGATTCTGCGTCACTTGTAAGCTGCTTTGGATGAGTGTGTTTGCCCCATGAATAAATGTTAATGTCACAAGCTGTGCGTTTCTATTTATAAAGTATCTGTATAGAATTTCTGACACATGACGTTCTTGGATCCAAATGATTAACAGATTTTAGCCTTTCAAATTTGCTGCTTATTTGGTTAATCACCTTCAAGCATCCTTCTTAGTCTTTAATAGGAGAATTACATATTGCAGATGGGTCCTGTGTGTGTTCAGTACCTTTATTACATGGTATTTTCTTTGGTGTATCTGTAAGTATTTCGTTCTGTCTGTTTCAGAATCAGTGGGAACGTAGGCCCCCTTCGTTTGATTTATGGTGAAGATAATGTAGATTGTTCTCCCTGTGCTTGCGTGGGTTTCCTCCGGGTACTCTGGTTTCCTCCCACAGTCCAAAAACATGCACAGTAGGC
>JAOUQZ010044346.1:0-11679 GCA_028564935.1 Neosilurus hyrtlii | reverse complement strand
CCATTTGATAATTAACAAGAGGAACATGATATCTGCAAAACATTGATCACTTACCTCCCTTGGTGCCATAAAATGTGGAAGTTGAGATTCCTGCCATTTTGAAAAGAAAGTTCTTGTGCTCTGTTGGCCACACCCCAATGATGTGTGACATCATTAGAAAGCCCAGAATGTCCTCTTGACAGAACAGTATGCATTTTTAACAGACTGCATAAATGGTGCTTAACTGAGATGGTTAAAATTCAGGTCCTCCATAGAGGACAAAAATTAATTGCTGGGTGTCAGGAGGATATATGTTCTGTTGTGTATAAAATATTGGCTCATATGATTTGAAAAAAAAAAAAGAAAGAAATTCAAAGAATGGCCCTACTTTTCTGGAATTCAGGCTGTTTTCTCTTATTTTATTTATTTTTAAATATTCTCATAGCTAAAGCCAACAGGAAGCGTTTTTATTAATGAACATCTCATTTGCATATTGCAATAACCTTTATTTGCTGTTAACCTCAGTAATAACCTGAATGAGTGAGAAAGTAAAAATGGCTTGCAATGAGGTTTGGCTGAGGGGCGTGGTGCGATGACGTCATCGCAGCACCTGAGCTGGGCGGGGCGGTGAATAAGTGACGCAAATAAGAGAGAGATCAGACTGTGATTCAGGCAGTGGAACAGGTCTTCCAGCTTTTTCTGGGTGTAACATACCACCTAAATTATTTCAATCATCAGCTTCAAAAATAATAATAATAATAATAATAATAATCAAAACATTGTTACAGTTGGGTTTTGTTCCTGATAAGATTCCTAGTTTTTAGTTTTTTATTTCACATTTTGTAAAATGAATCCATTACAGAGGTTTACATTTATTGACAAAAAATAAAGTCCTTTCTAATTCAACCTGTTGCCTGGACACCGATTGAATATTTTTCGTCTGCTACCCGTATTCCGGTATTTGTTTTACTATTGGTTGTTTGACTATCCAGTCAGCGAATGGCAAGCGACCAACGTAACTTTAGGCCAATCACACAGAAGAAGGCGGGGCTAGTGGCTGAAATCAGGTTCGCACCCGTATAGCGTTGGAATTCACACAGACAAGGAAGAGAAGTCTCAGAGAAACAGGAAGTTCCCGTCGCGCGCGGTGTGTGTTGTGTTTTGTTTTTGATAAAGTGTGTAAAGTTTGAGTTTCTGAAACCTTTGGCCGGTGTGAAGCCGGAGTTTCCTGCGGTGTGGTGCTGTAGCTGGGTGACTCAGCGGTGTGGTGTAGAACATGGGAGTTGTTGGAGACCCTAACAGTGCGGTGAGGCCTTGTTTTCACCTCAGTGTTATTGTGTTTGTTATTATTCAAACTCTTCTGTTTGTTTCTGTTTTAAACCCTAACACATGTGGAACTTTATGATATTTAAGGACTTGTGTGCTATTTGTGATTTTAGGGAAACTTTACTAAAGTTTTGTTGTTCAACAGGTTGGTAACACTGTGTGTTTATTTATTTATTTGTTTGTTTGTTTGTTTGTTTAAGTAAATCTGCCTCTCGTTTCTGTGCCACACTTTCAATAAAGAGAGATTTGTTTACACAGACTGAGCAGCTCTGAGGGGAAAAACTAAACTGTGGGACTGTTAAGTGCAGGAAAGGTTCAGGAGGTGAAGATACTGTGTGTGTGTGTGTGTGTGTGTGTGTGTGTGTGTGTGCTGGTAGTTACTGAGGACTGGAGTGTTTTGGTTGGTTCTCACTTCTTCAGAAAGGTGTTTAAGGGTTACCACTTGGTGTTAGGGTTCAGGGTGGGGTCAGGAGGAAGGTTGTGATGGTTAAAGTCAGGGTAAGTCACTAGGGAAGAGAAAGTCCCCAAAAAGATACAAATACAAGGTTGTGTGTGTGTTGATTAGTAAAGGTTGCCTAACTAGGCTGTTTTGGGTAATGTGACCCGGCATCTCATTTTGTTAGTTTGTGTAACAGCCTGGATTTCATTGTGTTTGCACAATGATTCTTCTTATGTCTGTGTTTATTTATTAATTTGTTTGTTTGTTTGTTTGTTTATTTATTATAGTGATTTGAACTTTTACCATATAAATTACCAGTAATTGTTCAGATCTGAATGATTGCGACTCTTTTTTTTAATCATGTTGCCTGGATCTCTGATCAACAGCATTTTAACTTCATTCTGTAAAAAATCAACAAGTAAATAAAATATAAACCGAATCTACACCGTTTAATCAAAAGTGTCGAATTGTGTTTAGGTTTTTTTTTTTTTGCTTTTGTAATATTTCATGCAGAGAAAGTCGTAAGAAATTAAAGAAAGCTCCGAACTTAAACTTTTTTGTTCCAGATTGATTTATTTAAATGTGTATTTGTTTATATTTGTTTTTAAAAGTAAAACACTGAAGCAAATGTTTTTTTTTTGTTTCTTTGTTTTTTTTTTAGTTAAATTATTTTGTTTTGTTTGGGCTTTTTGTGTTCATTTATTTCATATAGTATTTACATATCTGTAATTTTTAAAAAATGATCTTATGACTGATTTTTCATACAATGTGTCGTATAAACGCTGATTATTTTGGGGAGGATCGTTTATTTATTTATTTTTCTCTTGTTACTGGCAATTTTTCATGTCTTGGGTCATGTAAGTTTTTACAATTAATTTTCTGGGTAATTTTATCTACATTTAACTTTCCTAAGTTTACTAACAATTAAATATTTATTTCCTTCTTTGTTTATTGTTTTGTTAATTTGTTGAAACACGTCTGTTGTTGCAGAAACCTGAGGGATGAATTCGGTGCTTATTTGTTCGAGTTTGTATCTCGAGTGCTCATGATTACGATCGCAGTACCGTGTAATAAACCGACACCGTGACGTGCAGGTGTAATAATTCAGTCATTTTACCACCTCCGAGTTATTTTCTCGCCGTGTTTTGACCTGCAGGTTCTGTTCACTGACACGTCATGAATCTTCATGGGTTATTGAAGTGGATACGAGTGACACGGTTCACACCTTTTAACTGTCTGAGTTAAAATCATATGAGAGAAACGAGCACCAGCTCAGGAAAACTTTAACCAAAATTCAGCTGTACGTGAGATTTCCTTCACCACGACTCGTCCGGCGTCTGATGTTTAGCTCTTTGCTTTCGCACTGGAGCTACAACGCTAACATGGCTAACAGGTTTAGGGCGTAGGAGTCGTCGTACAGGCGCCCGCGCTCATTTTATACAGAAAAGATTCATTAAAATAATAATGATGTATAACTGCATGGTTCGATATTAATACATGATCGTT
This sequence comes from Neosilurus hyrtlii, assembly GCA_028564935.1. NCBI lineage: Eukaryota > Metazoa > Chordata > Actinopteri > Siluriformes > Plotosidae > Neosilurus > Neosilurus hyrtlii. The sequence continues at coordinate 8,429 of JAOUQZ010044346.1, read as the reverse complement.
TCCATAGTAACAGCTCATCCATCAGCAGTAGATGTCGGGTATCATAACCCGAATAATAAACAGAATTCTTTTTTTAAAAATCCGAATAAATCGTAGCTGGTGTGGGGAGATTTCTGTCGGATGTTTATATTAAATATCAAGAATCTTATTAAAGTCACTGCTGCTTTATAAAATAATAAAACTGAAGGTTTTCTCATTAACTTCAGGAGCCCAAGTGACCCTTTATTTATTTATTTGGTTAGGTATTTATTTATTTGTTTGTTTGATGATAAGTAGAGTATCCTGTGTTTAATAGATCTTTTTGTAAGATCAAATGTAGTTATAAACCATTAGAAATGTGTTGTTTTTCTTTCTTTTTTTTGCTGGGCTTGATGGAGGTTTGCACTCCTCGAGTGCTCTTGTTTATAAATTGAAAAAACTGTCGCTGTGAGGAGAAAAACGCTCAGTTCTTCGGTTAGTGTTAGCTGGACCAGAAAGAAGTGTTGATGGTGGTTGTGATTAGTAGTTTTGGTGGTGTTCTTGTCAGTGGTGGTGTTTTTAGTACTGTTGGTGATATTGGTGCTTTTGTTGTCGGCGGTGGTGGTACGCTTTTGGTTGTTGCATTTGTCTGTGGTGGTGTTTTTAGTGCTTGTGGGGGTGATGGTAGTGTATTTGTGGTGCACTTGTCTGTGGTGGTGGTGCTCTCTTTGTTGGTGGTGGTGTTCTTTGTGTTGTCAGTGATGGTGGTGTTTTTAGTGTTTTTGTGGGTGGTGGTGATTGTTTTTTTTTGTTATTGGCGGTGGAGGTTGTGTTGGTGATTTTGGTGGAGGCAGTGGTGTTATTGTCTGTCGTGGTGCTCTTGTTGTTGGCAGTAATGGTGATAATTGTGGAGGTAGTTGTTATTGTCGGTGGTGGTGGTCATGTTGGTGATTTTGGTGGAGGTTGAGCTGTTATTGCTGGTGGTGGTATTGAGGACTTTGCGGTTTGCCAATGCAGAGACGTTGAAGGTTGCGTGGTAGAACCCACGAAGTTACCCTTTTTCCATCTGCAGCTTCAGGACCAGTTGAGTGTGTGACCTGGGACAGAAGTGACGATGACACAGGATGAGTTACATGTTACTCAGGCATGTTAAAGACCTGAAGGGAAAAATGTGGACGGGCTGCATACATACACATAGCAGTTATACCCAATAATATTTATTTATTTATAATTACATGCCATATTTATTGCTTTAAATATTTTTGGCTCTTACAGCAATTTACTGATTATTGAAAATGTATTGAAACTGATGAATAATAATAATAATAATGATGATGATTTTAATCTACAAATATTTCTGTATGTATATTAGAGAAGAGTAGATTTTACATCATATCTCTCTCTGTGTCTCTCTCGCGCATTAGTACATGTTAGATGATAGCTCTCTACCATTGAGACACACACACACACACTCACACTCTGAGCGGCAGGTAGTGACGTCTCAGAGCTGTTTGGTTTCCCGGTTACCCGTCACCTATTGTTTATGAAGGCTTGGCCAGTGTTAAACACACAAACTCTCGTGATGTTCTCGCACAATGGTTACCTGGAGAACCCGTATGCTGCTGCGGACCCGGTAAATAACGACCTTTTTTTGTAGGGTGGTGTGTAACATGAGTGCTCACCTTTATGGCTCAGCAGGTGATCTTAAGAGCGTGTGTGTGTGTGTGTGTGTGTGTGTGTGTGTGTGTGTGTGTGTGTGTGTGAGAGAGATGAATGTTGTCGCCACTATATGGCCTGAGGAAAGTATCGGGTGGCTCTGAGTGTGACTTTGTACTTTAGAGTAATGTCAGTTAACACTGGTGCACTGCATCATCACACACGGCCTGTTGGCCACAAAATGGTGTTATTGTGTGGCCAGACACACACACACACACACACACACACTGTAGTGTTTCCGTTGTGCTGATGCGTTACTATTAGTGTCACTGTAGTCAGTAAGAAACAGACATCATGAAGACGGCGTGTTTCTCCAGGAACCTGTGAGCTGCCAGTAAAAAATCTACTTTCAACTTTCAACAAATTCTTTAAATAAAATGGAGGTGTGGCTAGTTATATTCATAGCTATGCTTTTGTTTGTTTGTTTTTTGTTACATAACACACATTTGTGTAAAATAAACGGCCATTAAATCGTGTACTTTATTATTTTTACGCCGATATGATTGTCACATCCTCTTTGTGGCGGTTCCTTTTCTGACTTGTCCCCTAGTGGACAGAGCCTTTATTCCTCCACATACACATACCTGACCTGACACAAGGGGCGGGGCATGGCTTCTGCTCAGGGTGGAGCAGGGTGGATGTGGGCAGAGCGAGATGTCCAGCACATCCTGTGTAATCATCACTTCAGGACACGAAAAGCCCGTATACCCCCATATAAGTATATGTGTGTAAGTGTGTGACCTTGCTCTGCCCTCCCCTTGCTCCAGTCAATCCAGAAACAAAAGCTCCCATGACGGCGTCTGTTATGAGGTTTTTACTATTTTTTTAGTTAGTATCAAAAAAAGTCTCAAACTTCTGTCATGGTGCTGTCGTGCAGGAGCAGGGGGCGTCGGCTCCAGTGCAGGAAGTGGACCGGGTGAAGACGTTGAAGTCTGAGGTAGATGGCGTCACGAACATCATGACCCAGAATGTGGAACGAATCCTGGCACGTGGAGAACGACTGGACGATCTGATGGACAAATCGGAGGACCTGCAGGCTGGGGTGAGGCCTCGTCTATAACATGAATACACCACAGGTTCAGATTTCATGGATTGCTGCGATGGTGTTTATTGGTGAATGGCTCGGAAACGATTTCCTTGGAAGATTGGTTTTAGATTAGGCTGAGCGTGTACAAATATCCTGATATACCGCAAGTTGTAACTTAGAAAGACAAAAGCTGATCATGAAAGTTTTAGCGAATTAACAATAGCGTGTCGATCCTCCACCTTGTTCCCGTACAGGCGCAGAACTTCAAGCACACTTCTCAGAAGGTGGCACGTGCCTACTGGTGGAAGAATGTGAAGCTGGTCGTGGTTATTATCGTGATTGTTGCCATCATCGTGCTCATCATCGTGCTGCTGGCTGCAGGAGTGATCCCGACAAGTGCCCAAGCGCCGTCATTGCCAACCGTCGCACCACCGAAACCAACAGTATAACAACTTCACACCCTCCAAGTTTTTACAGAAACCTGAAGGCACACACACACACCCACACACACACACACACACACTTCTATTAGTCTCTAAAATAAAGTGAAAAAATTCACACTTGAACCTTCCCGCACCACTTTATCATGGTCCCGATCCAAAATCTTTGCTGTGCCTACATTTTATTCAAACATGATATCGAGATGTATTTAAACGTCATGCAGCTCTGATGTATTATAGATACTTTAGATTGGGGTTTGAACCAAACCCTGCATTTTCCCCGAAGAATTCTGGTTTTTGTGTGAAAACAAAGACGGTGCATCTTTTTATTTACGCACTCAACTCGATCAGAATCTCGAATCATGCTGCACGTGAAACTCCTAATGTTGAAAGTCGTTAGCCTGCTCTTGTTTCCTACCTGCGTTTATTCCTTGACGGCAAACTTTGTTCATGAGATTTTTTCCAACAAACAGCTATAATGTGTAATATGATAACCCATAATACTGCCTTTATTTTACTGAATTTCTTTTCACATTCCTAGCGTTTGTAAAAACATATAGAAAAGGAATCTTGGCTCTGGAACTACTTTAAATGAATAAGATTCTGCGTATAACAATAAATGTCATTTTGTAGAGATCACTGGAATTTCAAATATCCACAAAATTATTAAAAAAAAGGAATTATGGAATGTCACCATGTTTACTTAATGTTATGTAGCCAACTTAACTGGAAAAACATAATGAATAGCCAGGATTTAAAGTAACTCGTATTGAATTTGCCCCAAATTAATAGATTTTACAGTTTGGATGTGGAATAGGTCATGTCCAGAATTTTGGCCTAGAATTTAATTTATATGTCATAAAATATCCAGAAATTTTATTTATATATATATATATACATACACACAATGGAATCATGAATTTGAATTTTCAACAAAGATAAAAATAAACCAATTAAGGAACATAAGACATTTGAAATGGAAAATATATAAGAACAAATCAATTTTTTATAGATTCACCTTTTCGATAATCGATTTTTATCTAAAGAATATGATGCATATATGAATAGGAATGAAGAAGATCCTAATATTTAAGGTTACCGAGGGCTGGAAATCAGTTCTTTAATAAGAAAGAAACAATACAAGTTGAAGATCTTGTGTTACGTATTGAAAATATCTGTGTTATCACTCAATGCTGGAATCTAGTTAGCTATAAGATGTTATGTTATTTTAATAGTGTTCTAAAGATTACCCTTGTTTCCAACATTTTAGGTTGAAATGATTTCTTCTAATTTCTTTGCTGCGTAAATTTTTTATTATCTTTTGGTATTTGGTTTTAACGTAATACATTTAACACATGCATATCCGACTCAACCCAGATATACACCAGATATATTAGTGATGAAGTGAATGTGTGGAATCTTTCAGAGTGATTTGCTCCAAGTGTCTGTTTTTTCATAGTTTTTAAAATGAAAATTTGCTTTATGGGTTTTTATTTGGTCTTAGCTGCTTCTTTAATGCTTAAAGGTCAAGTTACAGTCAGAATCGGTACGAACAATCTCGCAAATGCACTTTGGTTTAATGTAAAATGTAGAAGATTTTGCTATAACATTCCAGTCCCTATTTTAAAAGTCAATATTTCTCTAAATTTCATTGTAAACGGGACAAAACACCTTGTTACAGTCCTTTGGTGGCCAGTTTGTATTCCAACATCTTTTGACGTTTTGCTTTGATATAAAGAACTTCTGGATGTATTTATCATAAAGTAGTAATATATATTTTTTCCAGTAGATTTATGCAAAATTAGAGCTACACTTAAGTGCAATAGTAAACCTAGTCTTAATCCCAGTCTATTTTTATTTTCTAAAAATCAGTAACTTGTGATTTAACAGTCAATCTGTGGGAATCTTGCAAGGTCAAAATTGCTGTTTTCTGTAAATATTTTGTCTTTTCCTTCTGTAGAGTCCAAGAACATTAGAATGTTACACATCCAAGTATATTTATGAAGTAAAGCTGTTTTAGATGCCGCCTTGTCTTTTTAGAATAAAAAAAAATATATCCTTAATACATTTTGCCTCATTTTAAATCATTCAGAGAACATCTGATTACGTTAACAGAGCTACTGTGTTACAGAGAAGTACGTGTGTTAGATGAAATCTTTAACCAGTGCTGCGGCTTTGAATGTAAATCTAGAGTTATGAAGAAATAAAATCTGAAATCCTGTTAAAACTATTTTTAAATAATAAACAATTGATGTCATTAATAATGAATCATGTGTATTATTTCTCATTTCTACTGTACGTGATCCAATGCTAATATGTACCGTTTATACTATATAGATTTGTATCAATACAAAATCGGTCCTGAAGGTTGAAAACTTTATAGTACTACCTACTGGCTGTTATAAATTAACACTGGAGACTCCTTCCACATAAAGCTCTGGAAACAAAAATCTATGGACCACTTTTATGAAAAAAATGTATAAAAAATCAGCCTCTCTATGTATGACAGTTGTTCTCCGTGTAATGTTTTACTTTTTCTAATGAGATACTCAAAAGTATGAAAACCAGTGCAGTGCTCATTTTTCATCAATTTTGGCTTCACCGGTAGAGGGATACCGTGAGCTTCAGGTTGGTTCCACCCTCAAAAGTTCAAAGACGGCAAGGTCAAGTAGCAGACATTGGTTACAACCTGGCAGAGGGAATAATGGTTCTCCACTGACCAGGATGATCAACTCCTCCGAATGTCATGACCTCACCTACACAAAGAATGGTAAAAGGTAGCTGGGGTTAAGTATACTGCAAGTTTGGTTTGAGACAGGTCCGTGACCATCCATTTTTCATTTTCGCAATCCAATGATCACATGACTAACAGCTTTCAAAGTTGTTCTTGACCAACCAGACAGCCAGCAGGAGGGTGAAGCCATCAAAGACGCAGCACACAAGTTTGTATTCTTGGCATTTATGTTTAACATGGCCCAGTGGCCCAGTGGTAGGGTGTTGGATTACTGATCCCAAGGTCAGGGGACCGAACCCCACTGTCACCGGGTTGTCACTGCTGCCCACCCCTTGACTTTCATAAAGAGTCAGCTGAGGTGGGCGCCAGCCTCCCCACGACCCTAATTAGGGTTAAGCAGTTCAGAAAATGAATGAATGAATGAATGAATGTTTAACAGTCTTGCTAATAAAGTTGCTAGCTTAGCTGGGTAATTTATCCCAAATTACAACCAGACAACAATAATGTTACAGTTACTATCAGGTCATTTTGTCTCATTTGAAAATAAACTGACTGCTGAGACCCGTAACCAGACTTCAGACTGCACTCGGTTTACATTTACATGCACAGTTAAGGTGAGCTACAGTTATAGCTCGACTAGGGCATTTGACTGAACTACTGTTCTTTCCCCTCTATACAAGCACAACATAGGAATCAATTTATTGGCCGAATACGATTCGCTACGATAGTTAGCAATATGTCCCCTTTCATGAACTCACGGTCATTTGCCGAGCTGCTTAATCTTTCTAATGTCACGGGGAGGCTGGCATCTATTGGTGCTAGTCTGAACACTGAACAGCTCGCCAGACCAATGCAGGGCAACACACATCACCATTCACACTCACACCTAGAGACAATTTAGAAAAGCCAACTAGCCCAATGTGCATGACTTTGGACTGTGAGAGGAAACCAGAGTACCCAGAGGAAACCTACACAAAAACGGAGAACATGCAAACTCGACAAAGAAACACCCTCACCGAGTCCAGGACTCAAACCCAGGACCTTATTGCTGTGAGGTGGACGTGCTAACCACTATGCAACAGTGTCGCCATTATCTGTATTAATGTAATGATAAATGCGCCAGCAAAGCGGGTCTGGCCACACCGATAATGTAAGTCATGCAAAGCGAGAAAAAAGCTCTTCATAGAAGAACCAGACTGAAATTTGCTACAATAAGAATTTGACCATTGAGTACTAAAGTTAAATTTTCAGCTTTTCCCATCATCTGCTCGTCTAATGGTTGGACCGAGACCGGGAGAGGCCAACAAGCCAAGGTGTGTCAAGGTGCCTGGCAGCAGGAAAGTCCTGAGTTTGAGTCCTTGGCTCTACAAGGGCGTTATTGTGTGGAGTTTGCATGGGTACTCCAGTTTCTTCCTACAGTCCAAGGACATGCACTTTAGGCTAGTTGGCTCTTTCGAATTGCCGCTAGGTGTGAGTGTAAATGTTTGTGTATGAGTGTTGGTCCTACAATAGACTGCCGAGCTGTCCAGGGTGTAACCTGCCTTTGCCCAGAGTCAGCTGACAGGCTCCAGCCTCTCAGCAAATGATATATTATTACAGATACAGAGAAGTGTTTAGACGTATGTTTTCCTTGTCCCTTGGTAGAAGGACGGACCAGTCTAGCAGTGCTAGAGGACTGGTGTGGGGTGTGACAAGTGCTTTGGTGGTGTGGGAGAACTTGGGAAAGTTGAAAACATGTCATGCAGCTGCATTCTGGATCAGTTGCAGAGGTCGAATAGTGCTCAAAGGCAGACCTGCCAGGAGTACGTTGCAGAAGTCTAGCCTTGAGATGACAAGGGACTGAACAAGTATCTGAGTGGCCTCAGTGAAAAGAAGTCCTTTAGATGTGGGGATGAGTCAGCTGGGATTAATCTTCACCTGGTAAGTCATCCATGATGAGATACTGGCCAGACATGTAGAGATCCAGACAGAAACATCAGTGTCTGAGGGAGAAAAAGAGAGGACAAGTTGAGTGTCGTCTGCATAGTAGTGGTATGAGAACCCATGTGAGGATATGACATCGCTGAGGGACCTGGTATAAAGGGAAAACAGAAGTGGACCAAGTACTGAGTCCTAGGGATGCCAGTGGAGAGTCTGCATAAAGCAGATGAGGATCCATATGATCTGATATGAACGACCTTCCAGGTAGGAAGCAAACCATTGCCATGCTTGAACCACAAATTCCTAGACTCCAGAGGATGGACTCTTGTGAGTCTTGTGGTTGACGGTGTCAAATGCTGCTGAAAGGTCGAGGAGGATGAGAAATGATAACATTTTGGCTAATCTTGCAGCATGTAGCTTCTCAGTGACAGACAAAAGTTCAGTCTCTGTGGAATGTGCTGTTTTGCCAGATTGATTAGGGTCTTGGAGATTGTTTGCAAGATGTAAAAATACATTTGGTCATAATTAATTCATTCAAGAATTTTAGAAAGGAAAGAAAAGTGATACCGGTCTGTAGTTGCTGATGTCTGATGGATCCAGAGAGGGTTTCTTTAAGATGGGTAGAACCCTGGCT
>JAOUQZ010044345.1:0-11681 GCA_028564935.1 Neosilurus hyrtlii | reverse complement strand
ACACACACACACACACACACACACACACACACACACACACACACACACACACACACACACACACACACACACTTGAGTCATTCAGCAGAGAGCAGATATGTCTGTACATGCTGTGATCTCCCAAAGCACCCACACACACGTGTATGTGATACAGTTACAAGTATGAAGGATTAATCAGCTGTGTGTGCCCTGGCATGCTTTACACACTCCTCACACCCACGCACCTCATTACCACTTTGGCTTCAGTTTATTTTTTAAATACAGAAAACCACTTCTGTAAGCCCAATGATCCGTATCAAGGAGTCAGGAGTTACTCGAGATAAAATGCTTTAGTGTGTGTTTATCAGGCGAGTTATTAATACAAACCCAACACCAGTGAATCGTTACTATTAATATAATTCCATATATATATATATATGGAGCCTATCTCAGCTGACAGTCCAAAAAAGGGGTACATCCTCAACGGCTTGCCAGTCCATCACTGGGCCAATACACACACAGCCATTCACATTCACTATCACACCTAGGGGCAACTTAGAACAGCTAATTAGCCTACGGTGCACGTCTTTGGATTGTTGGAGGAAACAGCAGGACCTTCCTGCTAATAAGTGTCCGCTTCCAATAGAACTACATTTTACCTAGAAATACATTCACCCTTTTAACACCTTATGCCTGGAACATCCACTTAGTACAGTGCCTAATCCCATTAGGGCCGCGGGGAGGCTAGAGCCTGTCTCAGCCGACACTGGGCCAAGGCTGGGCCAACACACATCCGTTCACGGTCACACTAACAGCTAGGGTCGATTCGGGACAGACGATTATCCTAATTGTGCATGTCTTTGGACTGTCGAAGGAAACCAAAGTACTCCGAGGAAACCCACACAAGCACAAGGAGTACATGTGGACTCCAAACAGAAACGCCTGAGCCCTGGAATCGATCCCAGGATCACTACGCCACCGTACCACCCTCATTTGTGGCAGGTCTAATAATTTTGTAAGCCATTTTCGTTCACAATAATGACTCGCATGGTAAACAGGAAGTTGCATCATTCTGAATTCCCTGAAAATCGCTGGAAGAAGAAAACATTCCCAATTTTTTTTGAATGATTATTATAATAAAATCTTATGAGCATGGATATGAACTAATATGTTGAACATGTACAATACAATTTATAAAAACTTTGTAATCATGTCTTTACAGTTGAACTTGCCTTTCTGGAGAGGCTTTGTACCGGACAAACGGGCCGCTGAGGGCTGCAGGGCTGAGACCCGATCCCGGGGTGGAGAAACTAGCTGAGGGGTTGCGGTAGGGCACATTTCGATCCACCCCTACTGGAGACACGCTGTAGTGGTTCTCAGGGTAACTGACCGGTCTGAGGGAGGACAGTGTGACATATAACGTACAGTATATTTCCATTCAAATGCATCACAGAAATTAATCCGCTAGCACAGCAGGCATGCTAATTAAACTAAGTGTCAGTTATGTAAAATAATACCAAGACAAACTAGCAATCATGATTCATGCACACCCTGTTTGTGCCCTTGATAAACAAAGTTAGTAAGTCGTTGGCTAATTTTTTAGTTCTATACAGGTGGAGCGGTGTAAGATCTTATCCGTGGTTTGGCAGTTGGTTGGTTGTGACTTTCCATGTGGCAATGACAAATTAAAACAAACACCAACCCCAAACTTTGCCTGAAACAAAATGTCACGTTCACTGAAATCCTAGAGCTACAAAATATAGTGTTCACATTTTTTACAGTTAAAAAAAGCACTTTCTCAAACTGAATTTCGAAAGATGTTATTGGCGTCCGCTGTGGAAGGAGGAGTCAGTTGGTACCATGTGTGATGAGTCTCACCTGGGTCTAATTACTGTCAGTGTATTTCTGTATGTCTCTTGTGTATGAAAGTCGAGATCCATCTGTCCTGTGTGCGTGTGTGTGTCTGTGTTTATGTTTACGTCTCATAGTGAGACTCTGAAACAATAAAGCCGCTGAAAAGCGCAAGTCGAAAGTTAAAGTGAATAAACATTGGCTGAGTTATCCCACCTGTATACGCCCCATCAGTCTCCCGAGCCCATGAAAAAACCCTGATTGATACTTTAGACAGCTCTTTGTTCATCAATTTGCTGGTTGTTTATGCATGACTGCTAAGGAACTAGAGAACTTCCAGGAAAAGGGGATTCTATATTGAAATCATGTGGCACTTTGATTGCGAACACTTCTCAGGGTAAATGTTTGCACCAGAACCAACCGATGGTAAATATTATCAATTCTCTCATAACATTTTAAATGTGTAGATATTTTAGTAAACACAGATTTTTGCTCTAACTTCCAGATTATAGGCTAGTTTGTGTTGATTAATGACCAACTCAAATCAGTTTAGTTCTAGGATGTAACACTAAAAAGGGGTCATTATTTTCGGTAGGGAGGTTGTGTCTTATGCAGGCTATGCTAAAAATCTGCTGAAGCTTTCAACAGGTGAAATTTGATCAAAACATTTCACCTTTTAGCAGGAATGTGTTGTGGTTCTCTGTATGGAACAGGCACCAGGGCCTTGAGTGTGCGGCTGGGACCAGACGGCAGTCCCACAGGAGTCCAACGCTGTGCTGATGCAGCGGTAGGGGGACTGTCCCAGCGCCAAGCCAGACCTCGTTGGCTAGAACGGTAACTCGCTGCCAGCGGCTCTGCATCGCCTTTCTGCTCCTGGGTCTTCATCTCGTGTTCCTCTGTGCAGCCCCTATACACAAAGAAACAAAATCAACACACTTTCTAACTAACTCAGAGGAAGTTACATGAGAAAGCTTTGGGGTAATTTGGACATGGGCTTAGCCTTTTTTTTTATTTTTTTTTTTTTTGAGCTAATTTAACTTTAACGACAGGATGCTCTATTCTTATGCTTTGGCTTGTCATGAACATAGAACAATGAGCATCCTCCCTGAAGCTCAATGTGGCTTTCGTTTGAGTCGCTGTACTACAGACATGTTTTTTGCACTGCAGCAAATCCGAGAGAAGTGCACAGAGCAAAAGATGGATTTGTATTCAGTGTTCATAGACCTGACCACAGCCTTTGATACAGTCAACAGAGAAGCTTTATGGATAATGAAGCTAGTTTACCACCCTGATATGCCTCCTCCATTCTTTACAAACTACTTTAACATTTCTAATGGAGTGAAACAAAGCTGTGTACTCGGCCCCATACTGTTTAACTTATTCTTAATGCAGGTCCTTTCCCACGCTGTGAAAGACCAAGGTCTTGGAGAAACTCATTCTCGAAGGCTTCTTTGTGAATGACTGCTCTTATGGCACGCAAAAAAAATCATCTGTAGGTCACTGTCAACCTCACTGCGGAAGCATCCAAGCTAATTGGACTAACAATCACTTTTGAGAAAACAGAGGTAATGCCAGCGCCACAGAGAAAAGACACAAGGCATTGTCCACTTCAGTTGATACTACTGACTTTTGCTGTGGCATCTGTGGGCACCTGTGCATTTCAAGTTTTGGTTTACAAAGTCACAGGTGCTCCCATCGCTGAGAAACAGATACATATAGAGATACATGTCATCTTCACCTACCGATGTACTCCCACGACAACAGGATTATTCTGTTTTTAACTGGATTCGATTACAATCGTAACTCAGCCAACCACTAAAATTATCACATTCTCCTCTAAAGATGTTCCTAACACTATTTGGAGGTTTCTCAGCATGTTTCTACACTTGGCTTGAATAGTCATGTTGGCACCCAGGACAGATTCTGGGCTTGTTTTGAGATCACAGCTTCGCTTTCAAATCGGAACATTTCTATCCGAACTGTGAATCGACTGCAGAATCCCATTCACTTATTTTGTGCTGCATACTGGGTCACTAGGTTCATCTGTTCGTTGTTCGTTATTTTCTTTTCCTACTAATTCTCAAGTGGTGAAGAAGAGTGCTTTTAGGATGCACGTCATGTCATCAAAGTGGTTTGTATGAAAGATGATTTTCAGCTCGTGTAGGCCTGCAGGAGTCAAATGTTTTCAGTGCAAACACTCACACCGCAAAAGTGAGCTAATTACAGTGCTCTGGTCTTACAAAAGTAAGGTTTTATATATCAGTAAAGCATCCCATCTCCTCCTGATATTAATGATTAACTCTTTCACACCTTTTCTTGCCTGAAATACTGCTTTAAAACCACTAGCCAAAGCCAGAGAGCTTTCTCGGCTCGATCAGACAGTTCCAGATGATTCCAGATTCCCTGGCACAATGTCTGTGCACTAAGCTGTAATTTGGTAATGATCTATGAACAGAAATAGTGTAGAATAATCCCCCTATAGCAGCACACTAAGTCTCCTAAACAGCAAGTCCATCAACAGCCTCTCTTAAGGTTGGGATGAGGTGCATTTCTTTCCTGCTAGCCGAGAAGAAACGCAAGACCCATCTCACAACCTCTCACAAGACGCCTACGCTGCTACCACTATACACTTAGGGGTCAGTTAAGGTTCACCTGTCGTTTGCACTTAAGCTTCTGGGGGAAATTCTGCACCATGGACTTCATCCTCCATTAAGAAACACATTTATTCACTGAGCAGATTTAAACATCTCCAGTGTGTGTGTTAATGTTTCCTGTACATCACAAAGAGCAATGGAAGGGACACAAATTTACCTCTGATTTTGAATTTCAGAGATTTCAGAGTTTACTGAACATTGATGGAAGGAGTCTCCAATGTCAGAGCTTTGTAACAGTCCGAGGTAAAACTAATCCATTAGATATTAAGATATTCCATCCGAATTTAAAGAGAAAGAAAAATGACTGATAAAAGAATGACTAATTCCAGCTGTGATACTGTAAATCATGGGTGTCAAACTCAATGCCCGCGGGCCAAAGCGAGAGCTTTTAAAGAGTATGATTATCATACATGCTTGCATCAACCATTACCAAAAACTTTCTCAGTTTTCTGAATATTTAGACAGGAAGAATATTTTAAAAGTGTCTCAAAACTAGGACTTGTTTCATATCATCATGTGTAGTTTGAAAAGTTTGCTTTAGTATATAAACTGATTAAATACAATAAGGCACACAGCAGTATTTTTGAAATACATCAACAAACTTTATGGTCGTTTAATACATTTTTTAAATTTTATTTTATTTTCCCTCAAACGATGACGGAAAGGGCGCTTTACTTGACGAAAATATTATGAATTTTTCAAAGCACTGCAGTCTGTAGGAGGGCTTATAGTATCAAGTATACAGAAGAGATAGAATGTTTTATTTAATTTACAACCCCCGCATGATAAAAGTTCACAACGTTTGAAGTAGAATTTTATTAAAATGACACACACACAAAAAAGCACTAATTTTAGTCATTAAATTTGCTTTACACACTCTACACTCTCTACTGCATATTTGCTGGTTACCGTTTTATTTCATGACTAAACTGTAACAACAATGCAAATTAATAAATTAATAAAAACTGACAACAAAAATTATGAGTATTTGATGTTAATTTGATTGACAAGAAAACTTTGCTGGCTCTGTTCGGGCAGACCACATATTTCAACCTTCATTTTAATATATTTATGGGGTGGCACATTTTCTGTTTCCTTAAAGACCAAAAAAAAAAAAACACAAACAAACCTGAAATTATCCAATAATAACAGTTAAAATTTTGAATTTTGTACAGAAAACAATGTTACTTGGGCATTGCACAATATACTTTTGACATGGAAGAGACAAAAACTAAATCCCCCATGACACTGTAAATAAAATTTAGTAACTAGGCTTAACTCAATATTGACTTAATGTTTATCTGTAAGTAAAGTTATTTTTTATTTTGGTTATATGAATAAAAGTGTGTCATGGACAAGAAAACATCTTGAAGCAAACTTTTTATAGTTGAACTATATTTATATACTTGAACACATGTGAAAAAAATGTAAGGCAATTTCAGTGGCAGCTAGTTTCTCTTAGCGTCTAAGACTATTTTATAATTTTTATTTTAATTTTATAATTTGAAGAATCACGGATGGGAAATTGTCATTTTGTCCTCTACTAGGAGAATTTACAAATCTACCAGCTTTTGAGAATTTCACCTCACCCACATGCACCCTCACACTTTATAATTTATTACTGAAGTACATCTTTTTACCATTTCTTTTTAAGCTATAGCTTTTTACTATTGTACTTTTATTTATTTTATTTAGTTTTGGGTTTGCGTTATCGCATCGTATCTTATTTGTAAGCATCAAGCATTATTTTCCTAAATGGGTCACATGACCAAATTCTCATGATTTTATATATAAGGGCATGCATGCATGTATAAGTTTTAGGTTATGAAGTATAGGGTGAGCTTTGTCATGCTTCAATATTCCTAATAAAGTTAACATTAAATGCTCAAGGTAATGCGTCAAAGAAATTATTGAATGAGACTCATATTATTATCATTATCATTTTTATCATCATCATCATCACCATCATCATTATTATTATTATCATTATCATTTTTATTATCATTACCATCATTATTATCATTATTATTATCATCATTTTTATTATCATTATCATCATTATTTTATATTATTATTATTATTATTCATCACATCATTAGGGATGTGTAGGGGTTGTGTAGGTGGTTGCACAAAAATTCTTAGATTTCTCCTTAAATTAATTTTACTATATAAAGCTGCTTTGTGACAATTGTAAAAAGCGTTATACAAATAAAACTGAATGGAATTGAATTATTACTATCATCTTTTTACCACTACTTTTAAACAATACACTTTTGTATGTTTTCTTTTTTTTTGTTTAACATCTTTTGATTTTATTATTATTATTACTATTATTATTTTATCTGATACACGACTGATAAATCTGCACAAGAATCCCAGAATCCTTGCATACCAGTAATACCAGAATTACTTACTTACATACCAGAAATCTGCAATTTTATATTTATTTATATGTTTTTTATTACTTTTATTAATTTTTTTTGTACTTTTTTAGTACAGTTTTAAGTAGGCAGCTAAGATTAAAACTAAAACTAAATAAAAAAAAATTAACACTGCATACAAACACAAAAACTTGCATTTTAAATGAATAAAAATAGTATTCATTGGAGAATTGGTATAAAAACACTTTTTTAGTGTTTTTTTTATAAGAAATTAATAAATTTCAGGGGAATAACAGTGACATGAGGCTGCATCACTTTAGCACTGATTATTTTCCAAGCACTCCATATTTTACTTCTTACACAACTTACTTCACTTGATCTGAATAAAACACAGTGGACAGTGTTAAGGAAAGAAATTCTAATATTGTTTCCTTTTTGCTTTTCTTAATTAAGAAAGCGACTTGAATTAGAAAGCGACCTTGCGTTTCCTCTGAGCCAGCTGATCAGCTCATTAATATTTCAGTTCATGCGATAACTCAATATATTAGGTTATTAAAATTTAAACACAATTATTAAGAGCAGCGCTTCCACATGCATTTCGATCCTCCTACTGGTCACATGACTTCCTTCCACCATTTACAGAGCAAGAAACACATCCATATTTCATCAGCTTTTACTTCTATGATCTTATTCTCTATTCCCACAAGGAGAGGAGAGGAGATGGAGAACAAAGACAGAGGACAAGAGGAAAAGAACAAGAACAGAAAATTTTACATTCCTTCATTACAAGCAAATTTGACAAATGCCACGAGGCTTTGAGAATCTGACCCTACACTGAACTTGTATATTATACAGATAAAGAGATGAAAACAATATTATCACAAAAACCCAAGCATATGTACATGGATGGCTGACTACATGACATTAAATGAACACAAGCGCATGTCCGTCCTGCAGACAGGTCAGTTTCCATATTAAGTGGCACTAAATGTCTAACATCAGTACTGAGTTCGGTAGCACACAGACATGAACTGTTACCATGATACTATTTTGGTTCTACTGGTTCACAAGGCTGAGGCTAGTGAACTCATAGAGCTGAGTTGACCTCAAAATACCTGGACTGAAGAGAAAGCAACAGCTAACGAGCTTTCACTTCCGGTGTCCTTTCCCTTTTTCCCCTCTAGGCATATCACACTCTTTTTTATTTTTCATTCTGTTTTTATTTGAGACAGCAAAAGAACAGAGTTTTCATATGGCTCCTATCACAGTAGCAAGTAGAAAAATAAATAATAATAAAAAAAATCTAAACGATTAACATCGACACTTGAGCTGGAGGAGCCCAAGTCTCCAGATGTTTTCTGTATTAACTTGGATTTGTCTCCGATTTACTGACATTTTTGCTTAGTGTTGTTTCAGTCTTTGGCATGTCTCAATAATAATAAATATGGTCTCAGGCCCTGCTAGGAGGTTGTAAAAATAATGTTTGTGTTGTTTTTTTCTTTACATTTGCCCAAAGTTTAACAAAATAATAATTTAATAATTCCATCGTGGCTTATGAAAACTACTCCAGGGTATAAATGTGTCCAATAGCTGTAAATCCATTAATAATTGGAATAGATGTAATTATTATAGTCTCATTTGAAAGAGCATGACCATAGATACTCAGGCATGTACACTTTTATGGGTCTGTCACCAATATATCTCCCTCTAACAGCCCATTGAAATAACCCAAATCCTCACATATTAATTTTTTTAATGTCCACGGGTATTTTACACATGTTTAGACATGTTTCTGAGCAATTAGACCAGTCATATATCCATGTATACTATAAGTACATACCAAATTTCCAAATCTTGTTGCAGCTTTAAACAAGGTTAAGTCAGTCGACAACGTAAATGACAGGTAAATGACAGGGCCAAAAATCACCTCTGACATGCGTTTATTCACAAAACTGGTTCCCTCCACAGAAAGACTACTGATCATTCAATGACACGTCCTTTTTTATTGATCTTCGACACTCCTACTTGCTACGTTAAAAGTATCGAATTCCACTTATCAACTCATCATTTTTCAGATTCGGACACTAGGTGGAGTGGTTTACTATATAGCATAAACATTGACGCAAAGCATAAATGAAGCCAGCGTCATCATGACAAAAGATTTGGTGCTTTTCGGTCTCTATATTGATTTTGGATGTACTCGTATTTGGACTGGATTTTAAGTTGGCCTTGACCAATTTAAAACTTGATGTTGGCTAATCCTGGTCTTGAGTTGAGTATGGTGTTTTAGACTACACCCAGTCGACACCTTTACATTATGTAAATGCCTAATATGCCAAAAAAAAAGAGAGAGAGAGGAGTGTAAAGCTAACGAGCAGAGTAGTATACACTACACAGAAATGCTGCAATCTGATTGGTTTGCTATCTTATCGAATAAAAGATGTTATCCCAAGTAGATAATGCTTGATTGGGATGGATGAGCATTCAAGGTTTTTCATGGCGTTAAACGGTGAAAATAAACAACACTAATAAGAATCTTGTTTTAGTTTCATTTTCCTGTGTTTCCATGTAGTATATGCTAAAACTGTGAAAGAGTTCAAATAGACACTCTTGGCTACACGGTGCTTATGTTGAGTGCCTGGAGCTCACCTAACCTGCCTCTGTAATGGTAAATAAACCTCGAAAATCTCGTTTTAGTTGGCGACATCACCTCACCTACAGTGCAAAATTGCTTATCAGTAACCTGCCTTAAAATAGTTCTTTACAATTAAACACAATATCCAACCTACATCTGAATGCTTACAGATAAAGCCAACCTCCACATCTTTTTGAACTGCTGCTCATTTCTGTGTCAGAAGGTAATGTCACACCCCTGGAGGAAAATGCTCTCTACCCTCTTCCGCATACATGAGCCGAACAGATGCCCTGATTGACTAGTGTCACTGTGATTGGCAGGAGAGGAATGGACTATGCCATCTATTCCATGTAGGTATTTTTGCTCCTGATGATGAAATTATGATTCAGCTTCATCAATAAATTAAACAATCAACTGCAAAACCTACAGGTCTGGCTAGATACCTTATTGATTAACATCAAATATTTTTCTGGTGTGACCACACACACACACACACACACACAGTCGTTAAGTAAAATAATATATGATATGATAAGATTGTTTATTTTTTATTAGCTACTTAAAAACTACCCCATAAAGCAGACAGCTGTTTTTTTTGTCCTTAACTAAGCAGAGTAATTGTGCTGGTCACTTATCCAGCATCCCTGTCATCTGTGTTGTGCCCTTTTTTATTTTTTTATTTATTTATTTATTTATTTTTTTAAATAAATAAGGTCCATGCAAGTAACTGCTGTGAAATCATTTCTCATCACAAAGTTTCATAACAGCCAGATTCGATTTCAAACCCATCTGTGTTGAGAGAAAAATTCCACTCGCATCACAACCACAACAGAAAAGCCACAGTTGCTCCAGGAACAAAAAGAGCATGCATGCGACACGGAAACAAAACACACACACACACACACACACACACAAATACACGCCCATACCTTCTTACTAGATATTTACTTCGCAACACAAAATCCTTAGAGTGCTTAGCTATTCATCTTTATCTCTGGTGCCATTTTCCTTTTGTTTTTTTCATCTTTTGTTTTCTCCTTCAGTCTCTCTCAGTATTTTTTAGGCAGCACTCCTAGCTTTGTATGTCTGGCAGTGTAAACTAACCTCTCGTACAGGAGGCTCTGCCGGATCTCTGAGTCAGTGCCATCGCTCTAGTCTTCTAACCGGCTGGAGCGCAGACGAGCGCCGACATCTGAGCACAAACACGCGCGCGGCTTCTCTTCTTTTCTCTCCCTCTAGCTACAGTATGAAAATACTCCTGGAGATGGAGAGACCTTTTTTGTGGTGGGAGGGACGTGAAAGAGGAGGGGGTGGGTTCTCTTTAACGCCCACCTACTTCTGTTTCCCGCTGAGGTAGTGTCCGGACACGTTTATTAGCTGCAGGCTCACCAGCGCTTCCCTATCTAGATCCTCATGCGTGGTTAAAAACAGAAGAGCATGTTGTGGTGCATTATTAACCACCTTGTTAATTTTTCCGTTCCTCATTTTCTTATTTAATCTTTAGTGATCTGTTTCCTTTAGTGCACTCTTTGGAGAAAAAGAGCATATGAGAGAGAGAATGACAGAGCCAGAGAGAGGCGGAGGGGGGAAATTAAACAAATAAATGTGCATATCGATGAATGAAGTGAAACTAAATGGATTCTTTGGACACCATATCCACACAAAAAAAGACAAGCAGAAGGGAACGATGTTGGTGAGAGACACTGAGGTGTGTTAGAGACACATGGTGAGAGAGAGAGAGAGAGAGAGAGAGAGAGAGAGAGAGAAGCAGGAACAGCACTTGTCGGCCATGCATGATCCACAGGAGATGAAAAGAGAGCCAAGAAACAAAAAAAAGGTGATGTAACTGTACAACATGAACATTTTTACCACCCAATCCCCTAATAACCTCAAAAAAATCTCCATCTTTTTATAAATGAACAATGGTGCGCTTATTTTTATAATGATTTCATAATTAAGCTTTGTCACCTGCCAAAACATACTGTTAAGTATATATTAGGATTGCAGGGAACCTCTCAACCGACACTGGGCATGGTACACCCTGAATACCTCGCCAGGCTATCACAGGGACAACACACACACACAAACACTGACACTCCCACTCGCGAATGGTTGTGTGACTGATGGCCCTGCGATGGCCTGGCGAGCTGTCCAGGGTGTACCCCGCCCTCGCCCAGAGTC
>JAOUQZ010044344.1:0-11683 GCA_028564935.1 Neosilurus hyrtlii | reverse complement strand
TATATATATATATATATATATATATATATATATATATATATATATATATATATATATATATATATGAATGAATCTCTAATATTACCCTATTATTGAAATTGAAAGAGCTGATTTTTTTCAGCTAGCAGGGTTTCCATGTTTATCCCTGTTGTTCATGTTTGCATATTTTCATCACCTACGCCCCCCCACCCCCACCCCCCAGGTCTATTTTCAGGTTATTAACAGTTATGCAAATTCATTGTATTATAGCTAGAAGTTCCCCAAAGACTAGCAAGTGCGGAGATGAAGTTTCCATGAGAAGATCTCCCAGGTGGGTTTTGCTTTCTCTCTACATGATCCTGTCCTGCAAACAAGCTTTTAATTAAAACACGGAGAAGGGTTATGCATATAAAATTCAAATTTAAATTTATTTGTCACATACAAATAATACACAGTACAATAGGTAGTGAAATGCTTAACCCCTTAATATAGGCAATACATCCAATGCAGATACCACTCAAGAGCTTTAGGTAATGTTTACACCAGCCATCAGATTGGGAAAAAAACGTGAACTTTTTGACTTTAACTGCGGAATGATTCATGGTGGGCTGGTTTGAGTATTTCAGAAATTATTGATCTCCTGAGTCACCTACAACAATTCTACAGTTTACACAAACAAACAAACAAACAAACAAATGCTGACTGAGTTCAGTTGGTAGAAATGTCAGACTGGTTTGAGCTGCCAGGAGAGATATACTAACTCAAATAATCACTCTTTACAACCATAGTGAGCAGAATGCACAATGCACAAAACAATGTACAGAACAATGAACAGAATGCACAAAACCTCCATACTTGAGGCATATGGGCTACAGCAATACAAGGGCTTCCTAATAATGAATGGATGGTGAGCATAAATCAGCCTAATGCAGTGATAGTGGAGTGGCTGATTGGCTCATGTTACAGGGTGCCCTCATGTCTGCCTTCCCTCTGGTTCTCTCTTTTTAGTTACTCTGTCATTGTCAGTCACGCTGGAGTCCCTGCTTGCACTCAGCACTAATGAAACTAACAACTCTCTCTCTCTCTCTCTCTCTCTCTTTCCCGCTCTGTTTTTGTTGAGATACACATGCCACTTCCCATCCATCCTGATCCTTCTGCTCTTTGAATCCTCTGATCTGTCCTGATGTGCTACTGGCTAGAGTTCTGATCTTAGAAACCCCTCGCTCCTGCTGATAATGATCCATATGTCGTCTTGAGTGAGTAGAAGAAATGTTTAAATTCTTTATCACATTTGTTTTTACATTGCCACAATGTCAGTTGTAAAAATCGCTATACAAAAAAAACTGAATTGAATTGAACTAAACCTGGGAAACGTAATAACACCAGCTCATGTAGATGATAAAAATCTGCTGTTAGACACACGTGTAACAGCAACAGCTGATGGTTATAGGATTATGCTTTGCAGGTTATCAGTATTCGTGAAGAGCTAATGAGGGTATTATGTAACTTTGTGAAAAAAAAGGTGTAAATTTTACATTTATGGCATTTTGCAGAAACCCTTATCCAGAGCAACTTGCATTTATCAGTTTCATACAACTGAGTGAAAAGGGCCTTTCTAAAGTGACTATGGCAGCTTGGTTGTACTAGGGCTTGAACCTTCAACCTTTGGGGGCAATATGTCAGAGCCTTAACCACTAAGCCACCACTGGCCTTTTACAACTTTATAAACTTTACAAATAATTTCTACAACTATAATGTAATTCTAATTATCATTTTATAAAAACTAACAAACTGTCATGATTAAATCGTACCACCACGTACCATCTTCTAGCATGAATGGAAGAATCTTAAATAACTGAAGATACACACTAACTGAGATGTACCTCTTCTCTAGTGTAGGTCAGTCATGTATTCTCACAACAGTCATGTGTTTAATGTACAAGGAAACTCCTCTTTGGCTGAATTAAACATTTACAGAATGGCGTAAGTTCCTGCTGACTACACATCACATGACGGTTTTGGTATTTATGGACTATGAAGACAGCTGTTCAAATATATCAAAGAACTTCATCCAACATAGAGTATAAAGAAAAGAAAAAAACCTTTGATGTGTCTGTAATTACAATACTACAAAAGAAATAAAAACCTACACCCAACACATCCACATTAAGTGATTAGTTATCATATTACTTCTTTTGTACACACAACAACGCTGTTCAAAATGTTCTCTCTTGACTCGGTCTTGTACCATTCTGTTCTTTTCTTCCCGTCTTCTGGCCCTAAGTCTTCTGAACGCACTAATTGAGATGCTGTCTCATCTGTGTAGGGATGAAAGTTTGTTCCTTTTATTTATTTAATATTAATTTAATTATTTTTATTTTAATTTTTTTATGATTAGTTATAATAATATAAATAATTTATTTATTGATTTATACTGTACAAATATTAGCAAGTTAGCTAAGCTAACGTGTCGCTTAGCCACAAGCTAACGCTATGTTATACAGATTTAAGACCTCCGGAGAACATGGCGTCCTGCTTACTCCCAAAATTTTCTCCAGCTGTTTCACTACAGCTCCTATATTCGACCCTTATTGCTGTAACTTTGATGTGTCAAAAGAAAGTACAGTGCTCCCTTGGTTACAGGGTTCCCATGGAGTACACGGTTCCCAGGGTTACGCCCAGACGTACGCTATAGCACGTTCCCAAAGCAACGCAATGGTCAGACGTTTTTTCCTTATCAGTGAGGCTCCACTCGCGGGGAAATTTAGCTTCTGCATTTAACCCATCCAAAGTGAGCACACACACGCTTGGAGCAGTGGGCTGCCACATATTGTGAGGAGCGGAGAGCAGTTGGTGGTTAGGTTGCTCAGGGGAACTTCATCCATGACGGTGTAGGAAGGGAAAGTGCTGTTCACTCCCCCCTCCACCACATACTGTTCTTGCTATTTTGGGAATTGAACCAGCAAACTTTAGGTCTCAAACCAGCTTCTCTAACCATCAAGCCACGGCTGTCCCTCTTTACTCACCAAAAATGTATTCTTATCCACAGTCTTGTGATCCAAATGGGTATAAAAATGAATGTTGTGTAGTAATTATTTTAATAGGGTTGCACTGCACTGTGATATAATTACTGATAAACCACGATGGGGAGTTCTGATGTAGAAAAACTATCAATTATAATTGATGGTGTGATGTGGCCTTAATTTTGACACCTCAAATGTAATTACTTTCCAAATAACAGCAAATCACATGGTAGTCAGTAATTTACCAGGTTTCCAATCGTGTCACACCAGCACAATGCATGACGTCGAGCCGACAGGTCACTTGTCTGTGATCTTAGGTACTTGGCATGGTTGGGGCCAGTCAGTACTGCTAATCATATGGGATTTTTCAGATAAAAAAGTTTAGAGGTTTGTGTGTGTGTGAGAGAGAGAGAGAGAGCGAGAGAGAGAGAGAGAAGGAGAGAGATAGATAGAGAGAGAGAGAGAGAGAGAGAGAGAGAGAGAGAGAGACCTTCCTGTGAGTGGTATATCATTTGACATAACTACCTTGTTGAGGAGCATGGCCAAGCTGACAGAAAAGCTTAAATAGACCACTCTTTTCAGCTGTTTTGAGCAGAAAAGCATTTCTGAACGCATAAGATGCCAGTCCATGAGGCAAATGAATTAACTTTACCGAACATCCTTAAGTTTGGTGAGCATCCCTCACTGGGAACTGCAGGGTATCTACTTTCTACAAACAAGTACCTCATACAGGTCATGTAGTTTAGGGGGAACAGAATAAAACTGAACAGGTTCTCATGTGTGTCATGTAGGTGAAACATTATGCAGTGTAATTTGTGTAGTGCTCTGTTATAAAGTTCTCATAAAATTCATAAACTGTAAATAATGTTAAAAATTAAAAACAATTTAAAACCAAACAAATAGGTGTAACATAAAGTATGCAAATAAACAATGTATATTTAATTCATTCATTTTCTGAACCGCTTAATCCTAATTAGGGTCTCGGAGAGGCTGGTGCCCATCTCAGCCAACTCTGGGTGAGGGCAGAGTACACCCTGGACTGCGTGCTGGGCCATCGCAGGGCAGAAACACGCTGACGGCAACCCAATAACCTACCCTTTATGAATGACAGCAGTGGTTCTTTTACATGCCTCTCACCACAGACAGTGAGAGACATGGCTGGCCTTTGATAACCCAGTTAGCTGCACTGGGGGGACAGCAGTGACAACTCGGTGCACCTTAACCACCGAGCCACCACTGCCCTGGATGTTTATTTATTATATTAATTAAACCCTTTTGGTTTAAATTTGTAGCATGACGGGAAACATGGTGGCGTAGTGGTTAGCATGTCCTCCTCACAGCAAGAGTTCTGGTACTGGGCTTGATAAGGGCGTTTCTGTGTTGAGTTTGCATATTGTCTCCATGCTTTTGTTTAATCCTGGTACTTTGCTTTCCTCCCACAGTCCAAAGACAAGCACTTTAAGCTAATTGGTGTTTCCAAATCGCCCTAGGTGTCAATGTAAGAGGGAATGGTTATGTGTGCTGGTGAACTGTTCAGGGTGTTGGCTGAGATAGGCTCCAGCCTTCCTGTGACCCAAGTAGGACTAAGCGGTGTGGCAAATGAGTGAGTGAGTGTATAAATTTACTTCTGAATGAAAATGATGAAAAAATATTTTACACCACTGTAATATTTGACTAATAAAGGAAGTTTCTTTCTGTTTTCTCTTAAGTTTAATTAAAATAATTTTTTTTTGTTTACATTTCTGAATATCAATCCAGTTTCAAGTAGTTTTAAGTCTTATGAGCAGCATTTCCTGGGTGTTCATGATTACTCTTATTATTAGTATTATTTTTTTATTTATATATTCTAATAGAAATGTATGTATAAACATTTGTGTGTAAATCTATAACTTTTATCACTACTCATTTATTTATTTATCCAATTGTTATTTATAGTGGTAATCTGTCAGGATTGTGTGGGAACTTGGAACCAATCCCAGCTGACTTTGTGCGAGAGGCAGGATGCACCCTGAACATGTTGGCAAACTATTGCAGGGCTAACCCAGAGACAAACAACCATTCACAACTACATTCACGCTAATGGATGACTAAGATTAGCCTGTTCTAATCTACAAGTCTTTGGACTGTGGGACGAAACTGGAGCACCCGGAGGAAACCCATACAGCACTATATATCGGGAGGACATTCAAGCTCCACACTGAAAGGCCCCAGTCTGTCGCCAGGTTTAAACCCAGAACATTCCTACTGTGTGGTCACACTGTTGACCACTACACCGATGTGCCACCCTATTACTGCTACTATTAGTGTATTACTATTTTCAAGTCTTTTGCCTCTTTGTGTGATCCGAAAGCTACTATCTTTACATAGCTACATGAATAAAACTGAATTAGCATTTCAACCATTTTTCTTTTAACACTATTTATTCTGTCGTATTTTGTGCTATGTGAGCTAAGAGAACGGCTCGATCATTAACAGTGTTATTGCAGACGTACACATTGTTCCCTAGCAATCCAGTAAAGTATTCCTCCTTACTAAACTGACCTTTGGATAGCTATTATCTATGACCAATCTCTTTCTGCTCTCTTGCTCTCAGCTCACTGTCTTAATATTTAAGTCTTTTAAGAAAACCTTATCTGTTCAGTTCACTTCTTCTTAAGATACAACTCAACTACAGTGAAAAATCTTATTAACTGGCAGGTATACTGTACATTCTTAGATGCAAAATATGCACATTTGAAAGAAAACATAAAATAATTGCATAAAGATCTTAAATGTAAAAATCAAATCTCTCACTGTGTACCAAACACCCCAATAATTGTCATTTAAATACATCTATCCTTCTTCACTAATTTGTCTTAATGATTCTAGCTAACTGGTTATCCCCAATGTTTATAGCACCTACAATAATACATAGTGAAAATCTCTAACTTTCAAAAAAAAAATTTTTTAACCAAATAGGGAAATACGTAATAATCACATATACACACAATAATTATGTAGTGCATGCTTATTTATCTCAAAATGCTCCCCTTAAAAGTCTACTCTGGAATGTTTTTTTTACTCTTCAGTAATGTTTGAAGCAATTCTTACTTTCAAATATGGTATCTGAATTAATTTTTGTGTAATGAACTTCTGATAATGTGTGATAATGATTTTGTAAACTTCTCAGTGTTCATGATTGTTTTCTAACCCTTTTACAATTTAAAGATAATTATTAAATAAAACCCCTCAGCCCATGCACCGCATTATAAAAGGTACAACCATTAGGCCTGTGTAGTTACCCAGTCCTGAGATCCTAACCAAAAATGCTGACGATCGGTTATGCTGTTTTTGAATTAGTGCACACAATGCAAATTCAAGATTGCATCTGCAGCAGACATTTAGGAAATTGGACCATGATGAAAATCGATAGGCCTGTGTAGCTACCCAGTCCCAACATCTTCACCTAAAATGATGATGATCGAAAATGTCGTTTTTGATTTAGTGTGAAGAATGCAAATTCTAGATGACAGCTGCGGCGGCCATATTGGATATCAGACCTCGGCAAAAATTGATAGACTTGTGTATTAATAGAGTCTGTTAGACTTGTAGATCAATCTTGTAGATTAATAGAGTTGCAATTGCCAAAATTTGTTCATGTTCAAAGCATTAAGCACTGAGTGTTCAGAAAACTAATCTTTACATGTATCCATTTGGGACATTTATGCTATTATATCCAGGACAAAATCCAAGTGGTTGAAGCTTAAAGACTTTCCCAACATTGGCAGACTGGTAATAATGGGAGCTGATTTTGCATCCTTCTAATCACTACAGCATAAACAGTCCCAGTGGCAAATGAGGTTTGGACCATTATTTGCATCCTGGGATTAAACATCACATGATCATGAAATAAAAAATGAAACAACCAAAATAATTATTTAAAGTGTTTTATGGCTGAGGGGGACATTTAAAAGGAAAAAAAAGAAATGCTCTGGATAAGGACATGCTGTAAATGTAATATTTAACTCCCATGATCTTTAGCCAGTGACCTCATCACAAGACTTCCAGTCAAGATCCTATCTCTGGTTAGTGTCTCCTGATCATCAGTGACACGAGTGTCCTGATCAAGTTTTATCTAGTGTATGCTGGTTTTGGGATGTCACATGTAATAGGCCGACCACTTAACAGTCCTCCAGCAGCTAGACTGTGTGTCACTAGCATGTCTCTCGGTCACAAAATCCCACCAGTGTGTCGTTTTCATTGTTTTGAGATTCCAGTGTATGCACTACAGCAGGGTTTCTCAACAATACAATAATATATTAACTATTTAGTGAAGCCAGTACACTCTTTTCATTTCTAAAATCCAAACACAGATTCCAGATGAAATAGGGGAAGAAGGAGGACCTCTAGAGTAGAGGTTCCCAACCCTGTTCCTGGAGGACCTCCTGCCTTGTGCATTTTATTGTTTCCTTGCTCCAAACAAACCTGATTTAAGTAATTAGTAAATTAACAATTAAAGTTGGTGTGACAGAGCAGGAAAAGCAATAAAATATGCTGGACAGGGGTCCTTCAGGACCAGGGCTGGGATCATTTGCCCTAAAGGGTTCTACTTTGAGAACCATGGCACTAAAACACCCCATTCATGTCTGCTATATGGAAATGAAGTGGGGAAGGATACAACCCACCAAACAACTGGCATGCACCTTTACATCAGTACTTTCCACATGGTCATGGAACACCCTATTGTGCGCTTACATTTGAGAACTTCATGCACTGAGAACAAATGTAAAAGAAGTTGAAAACAAGGACACAGGAGTATGATGTACACTATTTGTTCAAACTTATGTGGACACCAGACCATCACATCCATATGTACTTCTTCCACAAACTGTTGCCATAAAGTTGGAAGCACACAATTGTATAGAATGTTGTTGAATGTTCTTCGTAAACTGCATACAGAAGCAAAAGTAATCCCTGGCTTCACAATATCAGTTTAATAAAGTTCAAGTGCACTTTAACAGAGCTGCATATTTTTAAAAAAGCAACTTTCATAAACAATGTTTTTATGAAATAAAAATAAACTATTTTTGCATTATTTACTGTGATATATTTTGAAATTTGTCTTCCTGATCTTAAAGGGTACCTGTGGTGAATTTGTATTACTGGCTCTTTAAAACGATCACATATGATATCAGTGGTTCTCTCAGGCAACGTGTTCCTTGCTTCTAGTCAAGAACATACAAGTGATGCCAGACTACTAGTCATGTGCAGTGACATATTGCTTTCTTCATTGGCTGTTCCATCCCTGGTAGTGATGCGAATTGGTCTGCGTGCAGCAGACACCAGTTTAGGATAACACTTTATTGGCCAGTGCTGAGCTGTGTCGCCAGGAAAATGACAGAGTGCAAAGCATACGGCTGCACAAACAACATGCGTAGAAATCGCGGAAAAAAACATAACATCAGCACAGGCCGTACTCTGAAAACATTTCCTTTCAGACCCAATTCAGTATTCTACGAAGACCACTTCAACCCAACCTGCTATTGGCGTAACCTCCAGGCAGAACTACTTGGCACGCAGCCCAAGTCTAAGACCGGATGCTGTTCTGACAAGGATGATAACTGATGGGAGCAGTGCCTCGCCAAAAGAAACCAGTAATAGGTAAGATTTTTATCACCTAAAATGTCGTTCACTGCTTGTTTACTTGTGCTCGACAACCCGGACCAACAAGTTTCCATCGCTTCCGGGAAAAACATGGTTGTTCTGCATTAGTTCAGCCCCTGCTAGTAATCCATGGGGTACAATTGTCCAGTATGGTGCTTTTCATGTTAATATATGTTAAAATAAGCTCTGTATCACTTAAACATATTACATATGCACAAATTATACTGTAAGGCTGACTAATTCTAGTGCTCTTTAAATTGCTTTTAAATATATTACACAAAAAACTGACCGGAAGAAGAGTAAAGCTCTTACATTAATGCCATAACTCATAATCCGGCAGACACTACAGTAAAGACTATAAAATATCGGGTTTTTCTGTTTCCTTTTGGACTTTTACTCCTTACATTATAAGTCTCGCTCCATATCATGAAAATGACAAGGTGCCCCAATTTATTTACACTCCAAGTCTAAAATAAAATCTAAACATTCCATTCTGGAAATCAAATTCTCATGTGCATCACCAATTTTCCTATTAATGGAATATCTTGTAATATCTTTACCAAGTAGAAATCTCCTGGGCCCAATTACCATAAGAGTAGATACTGAAGCCACTATAAGAATATCTCTCATATGAAGAAAGAACAGTATTAAATTGATTCAGAAACATTTACAATGTAGCAAATTATAACAATAATGTAAATATATGCTATATGTGGATATACAGTATGGGAAAAAGTAACATAAATATCCCCCAATATTGCAATTTATTACTATAATTTTTACACTGCTGAGCTTAAAGGTTAAGAAAAAAAACAAACAGTAATATATAACTTTTCTCACTGTAATTTTTCAACTTCTTACTTTTAAATTATATAATAAACTCTGACACATCAAGCTATTGTCTAACCCTGAAACCATTTAACAGGATTTTGTATATAAAATTTAATTTTAGTGTATTGTTACTATATATGTCAAATTCAATGTATTCTCAAGAATAATTAGACTTAATTCATATTAATTATGTTTAAATTAAATTTTTTTTGTTAAACTACTGCCTTTATAATAGCCGAGTTTTCCTTTTTATAAAATTATACAGTGTAGTTAATTATGTACTTTTATAAAATGCCAAGAAATACTGCTGAATTACATGAACAAACAGAGTATGTTGCAAAAAATATTTAAAGAAAGGATAACAACCAGCTTACCTGGGGCAGTACAGCGTGAGACCATGTTAGACCTGCAGGTGTTCAACCGCAGTGAACTACCTGTCATGCGACACTAAGCCACGCCCCTCATGTGCCTTAAACAATCATTGGTCACATTTTGTTCCCTACAAGGCAACGTCATGTCCCTGTCCAGAGAGCAAATAAGCTCAGTAATGATTTGATAGTGGGTTATTCCTATTACCTTAGAAGTGTGGGTATTTATTAAAAAATGCAAAAGAGAACCACGCTCCAACACAAGTAAATTGTTTAATGTACTACGAGGTGTTGAAGAGCCTATTAAAAAGTAGTAGCTACTATCAGTCACAAGTATACCACACAGAGAGAAGCAACTTTGTTTTTCTGGATTTTAAAAATCACATTTGTCTGTCTTCTCTTAAACTGTACTATTAAAAATCTCAAACATGCAACAGAAAATGTGGATTTCACATCAATGTACAATATCTGTCCAAAACATTATCTTAAATTTAGTGAGTTCAATTATCTCAAGAGCAAACTTAACATCCTTGTTGCCCCCCGAGGGGGGTCCTGACTGTTGTTTGTGCTTATGCACCAAATGACAGTTCAGAATACCCACCCTTTTTGGAATCCCTATGGTGTGTGCTAGAGGGTGCTCCCCCTGGGCACTCCCTCGTCATCCTGGGAGATTTCAACTCCCATGTGGGCAATGACAGTGTGACCTGGAAGGGTGTGATTGGTAAGTAAGGTCTCCCCAATCTGAACCCAAATGGTGTTTTGTGTTGGACTTCTGTGCTCGTCAAGGTTTGTTCATCACGAACACCATGTTCAAACATAAGGGTGTGCATAAGTGCACTTGGCATCGGGACACACTAGGCTGCCAAGATCCGTACCCTGAATATCTCAGGGCTCTGGATGTTGAAGGACTGTCTTGGTTGACACGCCTCTGCAACAATGTATTGTCATCGGGGGCCTTACCTCAGCACTGGCAATTCGGGGTGGTAGTTGCCCTTTTTAAAAAGGGGGACCGGAGTGTAGAGCTGGTCAAGTGTGCTGCAGCCGGGACAAAAAACACATTGTTCCACCTGAATCCGAGGTTCAACCATCAGTCGAAACCTCCTCTCCAGTACTCCTGAATAGACTCCCCCACCATCGGAGCCACGACAACAAAGTCGATCATCGAACTGCGGCCTTCACTTGTTCTGTTCATAATATTTATGGATAGAATTTCTAGGCACATCCAAGGCATTGAGGGGTTCTGGTTTGGTGGCCATAGGATTTAATCTCTGTCTTTTTGTGCATGACGTTGTCCTTTTGACTTCTTCAAGACAAGGCCTCAAGTTCTCGCTGGAGCGATTCGCAGCTGAGTGTGAAGCGGCGGGATGAGAATCATCACCTCCAAGTCCGAGGCCATGGTTCTCAGCCGGAAAAGGGTGGAATGCACCCTCCAGGTCTGGAATGAGATCCAAAATGGAGGAGTTCAAGTATCTCGGGTTCTTGTTCATAAGTGAGGGAAGGATGGAGTGGGAGATCGACAGGCGGATCGGTGCAGCCTCTGTTGTAAAGTGGAGTTTGTACCAGTCAGTCATGGTGAAGAGGGAGCTGAGGTGGAAGGTAAAGCTCTCAATTTAGCAGTTGATTTCCAAGCAAGAAGGTCTTGGTTTTGAGTCCTGGGCTTGGATTTTTTTTTTGTAGAGTTTGCATGTTCTCCCTTTGCTTGCATGTATTTTCTCCGCATACTCCGGTTTCCTCACAGTGATTGGTCGTTCCAAATTGACCCAGGTGTGAGTGTGTGTGTGTGTGTGTGTGTGTGTGTGTGTGTGTGTGTGTGTGTGTGTGTGTGTGTGTGTGTGTGTG
>JAOUQZ010044343.1:0-11684 GCA_028564935.1 Neosilurus hyrtlii | reverse complement strand
GCATTAGGCTAACTGACCGTAGGTGCGAGAGTGAATGGTTGTGTGTGTGTGTGTGTGTGTGTGTGTGTGTGTGTGTGGCTGTTACTGCAATACTTAGAAATACATACAGATATGAATTAAATAGCAAGTCATTAAAAACACACTTCTCTAAATTAGGACACCAAGTCACCTGGCCTCTACTGCATTCTGGAATTTTAGTGATAAAGCACATTCCTGTATTTTTTACTGCTCCTATACAGTGAGCTATACGGTAATGTATAAACGCAGTGAAAGCGGGACTTCCCTGTAGTGTTCCAGGGAATTGTAGTTTTTTGTCTCTTCGGCTTGCAAACAATACAGTGGCAGATAAAAGTACAACAAACTACAAGGTCCAGCAGACCCTTATCTTTTAGCCGGTTCTTGTGTTTTGAAAATACCGAAGGTTGTCAACAGGAATGAAAGCAACGTTAGTTAGCTAAGTGAAGACATGTGAGTATATATATATACATATATACGCTGTTTTAGTAAATATGTGAACACGGTAAAGAAGTGTGTGTTGGTATGTATAACTAAGTGCAGAGTAACCAAATATAGATAATGGCAACTCTCTAGATAGATAGTTTCTGAATTACACATGAAGCCTGTTATTATTATTATTATTATTATTATTATTATTATTATTATTATTATTGTTAACTCGTTCTCACTTTCTAATAAATGTACAAACATGAGAACCCAGATTAGCTAACAGCCTGCCGGATTCTGTCATTTACTGACTTCCGGTGTCGCAAAGTGTGCTGTGTCATTTTACAGCAAGTGTCAGTGTCATGTGATGTGTGGACTCTGAGCTGTCTCCAGACCTGGTAAATCATCCTGCAGTAAACTCATCAGTGTTGTGTGACTTTAAGTACATCAGGTGAATCTTAACATCATTTATTTGGCTCAGCTTTAAAAAATAAAAATAAATAATACTAATAACACTGAAGGGATTACTGTGATGACACCAAATGATGTCTCACTGTAGAGTTGTATAAATATTCAAATCAACTTTGGTAATGAGACGTTTCAAAGTCGAGACGACTGCTATGACGAAGACACTTCATGATAATAACAATCATCACTCACTTTTAGTACATCAGTGGATCCCAGAGCAATCGCTGGACACCATGCACACACATTCATATACTTATATCCGTCTAGGAACATTCATTCATTCATCTTCTGAACCTCTTAATCCTAATTAGGGTCGCGGGGAGGCTGGCGCCCATCTCAGCCAACTCTGGGTGAGGGCAGGGTACACCCTGGACAGCTCGCCAGGCCATCGCCGGGCCAACAGTCACACAACGATTTGCACTCACACTCACATCTAGGGTCGATTTGGAACAGCCAATTAGCCTACCGTGCATGTTTTTGGAGAGGGAACCGGAGTACCCGGAACCTGTGAGAGGAAACCAGAGTACTCGGAGGAAACCCACGCAAGCACAGGGAGAACATGCAAACTCCCCATCTAAGAACAGTTTATCTTAACCAAATGACGAGGACATGAAATGCCATACAGATAGGCACAGCCCTGAGCCCAGGATTAAACCCAGGACCATGGGGTGGTGAGGCAGCAATGCTATCTGCTGCATAAGAACATTTATGTCAGTTTATTTTTATCGGTGTTCCCAGAATTCTATGCAGTAACATCAAGGAGTCATGTGTGCATGTCATGATTATGTTTCATCTTAACCTTGTACAAGTCCTGAACACATCAAACCATGCCTTAGTCCAGTGATTTTCAACCACTCTGGCGCGGCACACTAGTGTGCCGTGAGAGATGGTCAGGTGTACGGTGGGAAATTATCCGATTACAAATGGCCATTGTCGAGTGTCTGTGCTGCAGTGACTGGCAGAATAATGTGGTACTCTTCCATGTCAGTGAGTGGCAGTAGGTCGCTTAATTGCCTTAATTATTCTTAGAGACAAGAGAATTAGTGATGCATGCGACAGGTCGCGGTGACAGTGATGGAGAAGTTTTTAAAAAGTTAAAATGCAAACTTCGAACTGGGCCCTGGACAAAATTCTGACCCAGATGAGGCCCTAATATGAGTGGTGGTCAAAAGAAAGCAAAGACGGTGAGCTCGAGGCAATACGGTGAAAGCTATATTTTGTTTGGATTTACTTTCACCAGGGATGTGACGACATCGACTCTGTGTGGTGAGAAGCTGTCCAACAGTGCCATGGTGCTGAGCAAGCTTAAACACCATCTCCAAAAAAAATACCCATCACTTCAAAACAAGCTCATGGACTATTTTGTTCACCTGTGTGAAAACACAGAGAAATGGGTAAAAACCACAAAGGTAAACCTCAAAGCTAGTTATGTAGTTGCTGAACTCAAAGCCAAATCAAAAAAATCCCACACTGTGGCAGAGACGTTAATACTACCTGCCTGCAAAGCCATTGTAAACGAGATGCTCGTTGAGGAAGAGCTCCGTGTGTGTTCATTTAAAGAGACCCGGATTTCACACTGAGTGAATTTTAATAAATTTTTGGTTTGTGGTGTGCTGCAAGATCCGGAAGATTGTTCAATGTAAAAAAATGTGCCATGGTTCAAAAAAGTTGGAAAACACTGACTTAGTCAACCACAGCAAGCACTTGCTAGAGTGAAGTACCTGTGTGGACTTCTGCAAGGTCTGCAGAAATCATGCTGTGCAAATGCATGGTGCCCCATGTTATGGGGTGTCCACACAGGAAGCGATGAGCAATAAGTGCCCATGTAAAGACAGTGAAAGGCAGCAAAATGTGCAAGAAAAGGGGCGGGTACAGAGTCAAACTTTTATGCTATGCGATTCGAGGGATGACCAGTCATCTTAAAAAGCATTGATTGACTGATGCCGGCAAATATTGAGTTCTCCGTAACATTTTCCTTAGGGGAAAAAATAAAAACAATTTAACTATTTGACCGACATCAACATGGAGGAAGAGCTTATTATTGCTGTATTTAAATATCCTGTGCTTAACAGCAATTTTACAGATAATAACTAGACATGATAAAAATAAGAGATGTGATTCTTGTTCCACATTTTTTAAATGGTTGTCATTTCATGTGAGTGTGTGTATATATATATATATATATATATACACACACACACACAAACACATACATATATATATATATATATACACATTTAACTTTTCCCGGTTAATGACGCACAAGTGTCTCCTTTCTGTCCTTGCTGTTTGATAATAATGATGATAATAAACTGTTTATTATGACAATCCTCATTCATTCATTCAGTCAAACCGCTTGAACAGCTCACCAGTCCATCACAGGGCAACACTCACACAACCATTCACATTCCCATCTGGGGCAGTTTGGAAGAGCCAGTTACCTTAATGTGCATGTCTTTGGACTGTGGGAGGAAACCATACTACTTGGAGGAAACCCACGTGAGCATGAGGAAAACACGCAAACTCTACACAGAAACGCCTTTGCCGAGCTCGGGATTTAAACCCATGTCCTTCTTGCTGTGTTGCGGATGTGCTGACCACAGTGCCACTGTGCCTCCCTAAAATATTACAAGATAACAATAATAAAACTATTATGAGTCTACTGTAGGGAACTGGCTCGATGCTGCTCACAGTTTCACTCAAAGATTTTTATGATTTTTAATTTCACCTCATTGCTCCTTGTGTGGACACTGCTTAACAACATCTACTTATCCGCCTTCTATATACATCTGATGCGCTGTGGCACGTGTCTTATGACTTTTATGATTTTATGACAATCACCTTTAAATATAGAAAAAAAGACCGTGATAAAAACTGAAACCTAAAAGGTGTAGTCTGGAAAAGATGGGATCATAGTTGTGTTTCACACCGGCAGCATGGGGGATGGAGAGAAAGAAGGTTCTGCAGTTTTTTGGACTGTCAAGAAATTTAATCCACCTGGATGCCCTACTTCTGGTTGGCGTTCTCATCACCCCACTCCTACTGACACGCACCAACAATGAAGATGGAAATAGACTTCAGATGATGCTTACATTTCTGCTATGATGCCTTAATACTGCAACTGCCATGGACAGCCTTGCACTCAAGTCTCCATCAGTGCACAGTAAATAGCTTTATCAAAATAGATTTCATGTAGGAAAAAAAAAGATTGCATTTTGTTTTCTTCATGGTGCACAGCAAAGGAAGTCAGTTATTTATAATTGGATGATCTGGTGTCATGCAGGTTCCCTCTTGAGTCTGTTTCCTCTCAAGGTTTCTTCCTTGTATCATCTCAAGTAGTTTCCCCTGACTCCTTCCTTGCTTATTTCTGAGGATTTATACATTAAGCTTTATAAGTATTGAGAATTTATTCTCCTGTTTCAGTTTGTCTCCATACACCACCACAGTGGATTTGAACTGTCACAGTCAAGACGTGATTGAAATGAAATGAAGACTTTAATTTAATCATGTTTCAATGTTTAGAGACAAATCTACAAAATACCGATGTTGTCCAAATACTGAAGAAAGGTGACTGCATATTTGGGCAAAGCTATTTTATAGAAATGTCCATTGTTAAAAGGACTAAACTGAATTGAATGTTCATTATGGTGTGGAAAAGTCAAGGAACAAACAATTATAAATATAAGCATAATTACTAATACTTAGATGCAAATCCTTTGCAGTCAGTGAGCACCCAAAGTCTGAAACCCAAAATTCTTTAGATTTTGATATACTGTAATAATACTGCAAGGGAAATTATTGTCTCTGCATTTAACCCATCCAAACTGAGCACATACACTCAGAACAGTGGGCTGCCACACAATGGGGCGCCGGAGAGCAGTTGGGGGTTAGGTGCCTGGCTCAAAAGCAGCTTACTCCTCCTCCGCCGCCGCCGCCACACATTTTTCCTGCTGGATCAGGGTTTGAACCAGCGACCTTTTGGTCCCAACACCACTTTTCTAACCATTAGGGTACGGCTGCCCCCAAATGCTGTGTTTCCTTCCTTGAGATGATTTTCCAGGATTTACTCCAGCTGTCTTCAGTTGCTGCTTGTTTGTGGGCCTTTCTCTCTTCAGTTTTGCCTCCAGGATGTGAAAAGCTTGTTCAGTTGATTTGACTGACACAGATATTTAAGAATATTAAATTTTTATGCTTTTGTTGTATTTTTCCTCCCTGTATGTTTTGGATGAGTATTTATTTGTACTGTAAAATGCTTTCATATCAGTATTGTAGCATTTGACTAAAGATGAGCAGTAAGTACAACTCTATATGCTTAAGAATTCATCTTGCTTCTTTGATTGGCAGCCACACCATCAACAAACACCTGTGACCCAGTTCCAGTGGTCCACCATGTCCACAATGTTTGTAAGATGATGATAAGCTTTGTATCATGAGCCCCTTTTCTCCTTCTCAGTATTTGTCCCTTCCCATCATTCTGGTACAAGTTAACCTTGGTTTCATCTGTCCAGTGAATCGTATTTCAAACAAAGTCTAACCTGTCCTTTCTGTCGTTTTGAGTGCTAGCAGTGGCTTGTATTTTGAGGTAAGACTCCCAAAGGTGTCTCTTGATTATAGGCAATCATAAACCTACCTCCTTAAGAGTGTCCTTGACTTGATTGGATGTTGTGAATGGGTTATTCTTTATAAAGGAAAGAATCCTATGGTCATCCAGTTAAGTTTTCTTCCAGGGTTTTCCAGGTCTTTGGTGTCGCAGAGCTCCTCGGTGTATTCCTTCTTTTTAAAGTGTATTAATTGGTTGATTTGGCCACTCCTGTTTTTGCTATCATTCTGATAGGGCTTTTTTTCCCTGCCTAGTGATGGCCTCTTTAGTTGCATTGGCATGTCTCTGGAACTCGTTTTGAGATTTCCCATGATCAGCTGCCAAATGCAAATTGAATACTTGGAGACCGTTTATATTTCCAATTTGTCATGAAAAAGATTACGAATCACAACACTGCTCATCAGTCAACTGTTTAATAAATTCTGAAAATGGGGGGACTTTGTATAAAAATGTCGGTAATTCCTTAAAAGTCATTGTGCTTTTTGCTTATTTTTTATTTATTTTTTTTGTACCCCTTAATTACAACGGAAAGTCTACACTTCAATCACATTTTGCCTGCTTCATTTCAAATCCACCGAGGTGGTGTACAGAGACGAATCTACAAAATAGCGATGCTGTCAAAATACTGACGAAAGCTGACTGTATATTTGGGCAAAGCTATTTTATAGAAATGAACATTGTACAGCACATACTTCAATTCACATAGTTTAAAACCTGTGGTGCATATCAACTGCAGTCACTAATGCTAGTGAATATACTGTGTGTGTGTCTGTGTCTTACCACCTCATGGAAAGCCACCCTAATCTGAGGTGCCTCTTTGACTCCTTGATGTAGTTTGCATTGCCAAACCTAGGAGGTTTGAATATCGGCTGTAGCAACGCCCGGATGGATTTGAATGCGTCGCATCTGGAGTGGCATTCTTAATCAGTTCCACACTTGACAAACACAAAAAAAAAACAAGTACTGTGCTACATTATTGCTTATTTTATTCAAGGTTTGCCTTTTATTGTCATTCAGCAACACATCAGAGATGCAGAGCAGAATGATATTACGAGCCTGGCTCAATAAAAACACATTAAAAAGGATGTATTGAATGTTGAAATCAGTGTGTCAACCATATTTTATCTGTGACACAAGTCATCACGGTATCTTATCAGAAAGCTTGTGCTCCAACAGGGTTATTTTGAAGGTAACATTTATTTTTGAGGATCAGTGTATCTTTAAAGTTACTAACACTGGTATTTGGAGAGTAAAGTAGGTCTGGCTCATGCTACAGATGCTGCAGTTTTTCTTTGGCTCTCTGATGTTTCACCTTGTTTCAGCATCTGGAATGATTCTCACCTTGAATGAGCCAGCCTCTGCATCTCAAACAAATATATATTAATGCAAAGTGTCCGGGCATGGTGTTGTAAGAGCAGCACAGCTCCTTTATAGTGAAAAAGTCTTCTAAACTCTCCTCTTGCACACGAACACATTAATGCTTGCATTATTGGGTGGTTTTTACTTACTTTTTGAATTTGCAGTCTGCTAAAATTTGTTTAATAGTTTGCATTAGACCGTTTAAAAAGGCTCCTGTTTCACTCTTGTGAGAATAGGACATGACTTCCCAGGTCATATAAGGTAAGTTGATGGCAGTAATAAGAGTATACAGATATTAAACTACATTTACGTCATTTGGCAGACACCCTCCGGAGCGACCTACATTTTTGTCTCATTTATACAACTGAGCAGTTGAGGGTTACCTTCTGATCAGTAACCTAAACCTTTAACCACTGAGCCACCACTGCCCAGACAAACTAGCAAATCAGATATAAACTAGTGAACTTGTGAATAAATA
Organism: Neosilurus hyrtlii; assembly: GCA_028564935.1. Taxonomy (NCBI): domain Eukaryota; kingdom Metazoa; phylum Chordata; class Actinopteri; order Siluriformes; family Plotosidae; genus Neosilurus; species Neosilurus hyrtlii. The sequence goes on along the minus strand of JAOUQZ010044343.1, from coordinate 4,335 downwards.
CTCTAATATCAGGAAGTGTGTATACTTCGAAAATTACTCAGTTGTGGAGAGCAGAAGCGGAAGACCTTCTTGGGTTTGATTTCATCAAGACAATAACAGAAAGCTGGGACTACACTGTGCCATGTTTTCCTGGAACGATTTCTGCTTGTTAATTACCAGTCAGTCGTCACTGGACTGCCACAGCCTGTATTTCCAGCACTGTAATGCATCAGTGTCACTAAAACAAAAGTCACACTGGTTTTATGAACATGACACTGAGTCCAGTGTTCTTCAGTAGGCTTTTAGCACTGAATCAAATAGAACACCTTTGGAATGTGGTAGGAAGGGAGAGTCGCAGCATAAAAGTGCATCTGAGGACTCGTATGATGCAGTCACGTCACCATATACCAGTCTCAGAGGAATGTTTCCAACATCTTGTGGAATCGATGTCATAAAGAATTGACTCTTTTGAGAGCAAAGGAAGGCCCTAGCCAGTGTCATTGTGATATTTTGAATGAAGTACTCATTTACATCTTTTATTTTAAAATAATGAAATTTAACTGGTAGTAAGGGTAAACCTCAGTTATTTCTCCTTTTTTTGGAGTGGTTAAGGGGCACTGAACAAATATCAGATTATTTAAAATTAATCTTTTCCAGGTAAATTTCATTGTTTTACAGCAAAAGAGGTCAAGTGGACTTACCGGGTTTTGCATCTGAGCTTTTCATAGGTTGATCTCTCCATTTTAGGACTGAGTGCTATGACCTTTTCCCACCCATATTTGAAGATGTTTTGAGGGCACAGTGGTGTAGTGGTGCGCACTCTCACTTCACAGTAAGAAGGTCATTGATCACCATGGACAGCAAAGGCGGTTATGTGGAGTTTACATGTTATCCCGTGCTTCCGTGGGCTTTTCTGGGTGATCAGGTTTCCTCTCACAGACCAAAGATATGCACATTAGGCTGATTCGCTGTGATGGATTGCACATAGGTGTAAATATGAGTGTAATAAATGTGTTTGTTTATTTATTTATTTTGTCTGATGTCTGTCTGGTCCTTTATATCCACAGAATAAAGAAAAAATGTTTAGTGAGAATTTTCGAAGACATTAATATCCATTGTGGGTGGGTGGTATGCCAAAAAAAATTATTTTTGTTTGTTTGTTTTTTCATTTCTTTTCATTTTCTATTTTTTAATCATGATTCTTTTTCACGTAGTTTATTTAATAGTTACTAAACAATAATGCTAGTATCCCTGGGGCAGTGGTGGCTCGGTAGTAGGGTGCAGGATTACTGATCCTAAAGTCAGGGGTTCAAGCCCAACTATCACTGGGTTTTCACTTCTGTCCCCCCAGTGCAGCTAACTGGGTTATCAAAGGCCAGCCATGTCTGTGGTGAGAGGAATGTAAAAGAACCATTGCTGACTTTCATACAGAGTCGGTTGCATTGCCATCAGTGTTTTTCTGCCTTGCGATGGCCTGGCGAGCTGTCCAGGGTGTACTCTGCCCTTGCCCAGTCTTAGATGGGAACTGCCTCCCTGCGACCCTAATTAGGATTAAGTGGTTCAGAAAATTAATGAATGACTGGTATCTCCATTTAAAAATATAACATTAAAAGAAAAAATAACAGATATTTAAGAACATTTTTCAACAGATTTTAATTTAAGGATTGCTTTGATTGGTTTGTCAGTATATAGTGAAACAGACTAGCACATAGTGTGCCTTGGCTGAAAGAAAAACTTTGATAGTGTTGATTGTTAGAGTGTAGAACTTCAACAGGCAGAATGTGCATTGTAGAACGATCCAATGGTTTCTCTGTCATGGCGAGTCATGTATACATTTTAATCTTTTTTCTGCTGCCTACTTGTGCTCACATCTTTCTGAATGCTTGAACTTAGCAAAATTGTTTCCAAATTCATTAATCGACAGTGCAACAAAACGGTCAGTAACTTTTTGTATCTGTTACTTTGTCTCTTCTCTCAAAAATAAAAAAATGTAAGTAGAAGTGTATGATAGAAGTGTATGATGTCAGGTATGATCTGCTTTCAACCTATCATACATATATTTGTGTGTGTGTGTGTGTGTGTGTGTGTTTTTTTCCCACCACCACCAAAAATAAATTGACCACAGGGGTACAAACGAACTATAGATCAAGCATAGCAAGTTTAAAAAGCCCCAGCTTCAGCATGTGTCAAGTAAATGTCCGGAAACCTAATATACAATTTTGCCCCTGTGACCTTGAAAAATAGGTCAAGGTCACTCACACACAAACTCATCCTAGCACTCGTGGTAGTGAGCCAGCATTCCAAGCTTGAAGGTCCCAGCTTCAGCACACGGCAAGTGAATGTCCAGAAACTAAAGTGTGGCGGACGGACGGACAGAACCAATTCCTATAGCTCCCGAGCCACTTTGTGGGCGGGGACTAAAAATGGATTGGATCGTATGGAAAGACAAACTGAAAATGACTCTCTCTCTCTCTGTCTGTCTCTCTCCTTCTAGGTTCAACACCATGTTGGCCCGTGTGGGTACTATGACAACAGCGGTTCTCGGCTCTGCAGTGTTCTGGGCTTGCACAGGCCACAATGAACCTGTACATGCAAAGGTGGATTTGACCAATACTCCTAAATTTGACCAGTCCTCATCTCAATATGAACTGAAACTTGTTCAGGTGTTCTTCAGACACGGAGCGAGGACACCACTAAAATCCATACCAGATGTTTTGGAGGTGAGGTTCACAGTTAAACAAAAAGGGGGAAAATTTTTACTGAATTACAAGATCGGAGATATTGAGTCATTTTAAAGCTTTATCCAAAATTGTTCTACATCGACGTAGTCTGCTTGCATGCATATATGTTGGCTTGATGCTCTTTCCAGGCGCACTGGGGTCCTGAACTTCTGGAGGCTCCAGAGTGCACCAAGATTGATTATGTAGTTACAGACCTAGAGGGAGGTCCAAGACCACCTTCTCCTGTAGAGGACAGCTACAGATCCAGAACTCTGATGGTCAGTGTATGTGTATATGTTGTGTATATGTAAAGCAGAAAAGAGGGTTTGGGGTGTTGAATATGGCAGCTAGCATTAATGACTGCTGAGAGACATTTTCATGATTCATTCATACAAAAAAAAAAACAACAATTTTGCTTCCATGCATGGCACACTCAACAGAGCAGAGAATATTTCTACAAAGATTTACAGATAATGTTCCAGCTAAGGTTCTGTGTGGACATGTTCTGAGAATGACCCATTTTAATTTTTTGGCAGGAGTGTAAAAAGTCAATTTATTTTACTATTATTTGAGTGTATTACATTACATTTAAAAAAAATGCTTGTATTTAGAGCGATTTTAGTATTTAGTATATGGGACCCGCTCCAACATAATACGGATTGAATAGGAAAATGTTAGGAAAAAGAATTTAATCTGCTTTAAAATTATGTATAAAACATGATGATAGAATGAAAATTGACTAAGTTACATCACTTTGTATGTAGCTAATCAGAAAATGCTACTTTTTAGAAAACAGCAATTACACTTACTGAACCAGTTTCTGAATGTCCGCATTTGAAACTCCCTAACATCCATAAACTAAATAAATCTGTCTCTCAACCAATCAGCACGAGCGTCCTAGCATCTTCCTAGCAACAGATGAGTTCTATTTACATCGAGTCATGTCTGTTTTGAAGTCTCTCATTGGTTCACCACTGTATGATTCAGGGAATCCTTCTGGGATTCCGTAAGTAGGATGAGTTCTGGTAGTGAATATGGATAATAGGGAAATACTCTGAGCAATCACAAAAGCGGTTTTAAAATCGTCAAAATAAGTGGATATTTCTATTGTTTTACAACAACTTGGACGTGGAACCCTTTCTTAAACTAGCATTTTAGCATAGATAGATTGTAATTATGGATATTTGAACTTGGTCATGTCGAAGATTATGCTTTGAAGAATGTATTTTTGGCGATACCGTATTTTTGTTCATGTAAACCATTTTCAACCTACTTTGGCTCTTATTCCAAACACTACCTTGTGACTTAATCTGTATTATGCTGGAGTGGGTCATATATTAGTATAGTTATTTTGGTTTGAGAGTAACAAGGTCAGTTGGCACAGTGGTGTAATGGTAGGCGTGTCCCGATTTCCGTAAGAAGGTCCCAGTTTGAGTCTCAGGCTCGGGGAGTTTCTGTGTGATGTTTGCATGTTCTCTCTGTGCTTGCATGGGTTTCCTTCGAGTACTCTGGTTTCCTGCCGCAGTCCAAAGACATGCACTGTTCCAAAAATTGCCCCTTGTTGTGAGTGTGTGTGTGTGTGTGTGTGTGTGTGTGTGTGTGTGTGTGTGTGTGTGTGTGTGTGTGTGTGTGTGTG
>JAOUQZ010044342.1:0-11684 GCA_028564935.1 Neosilurus hyrtlii | reverse complement strand
TATATATATATATATGTGTGTGTGTGTGTGTGTGTGTGTGTGTGTGTGTGTGTGTGTGTGTGTGTTTGTGTGTGTGTTTGTGTGTGTACAATATATATTACTTGAAAACAAACAGGTTTAAATGGTAATTCATTAAAAATGCCATAACTTGCAGGAATCCATGGTCAGCCAGGCAGTCATATTTCAAAAAAGAAAAACATGTTTAGCCTAAATAAGCTCAATATGTAGGTTCGGTTCCGGAGGATGAAGGTCAGGGTCCCCAATGGCCTTGAATAAAATCAAGGTGGCTTCATCTACATGGTGTTGTTAAGTACAAAAAGCGGGACCCGCTTTTTACGTAGCACTTTTGCTACTGCCTGTAAAAGTAATGCTGTGTCTATATTGGTATACAAAAGTCTATGTTAATTGTAAACAACAGTGTACCATATGGTACCATTATATTTTTAGTTTTTTTTACAGACTCAGGTATCTTTGATGTAGCTAGAATTAGTCTGAGCCAGGTGGTTAATGTGGTAATCGATGCATTCCACAATACGGTATGATTCCAAGCCACAATCGCTCACAATAGGCCTTCCTGTGGGCACTTTGAATGGAACTGTCCAGGTGTCTGGAGGTTTATGTATTTTAGAGAGGAGGTAGAACAACCTGAAATGTGGAGTTTCTGGACCAAGAAGTTAAGTCATGTGTCTAGCATTGATATATTTGTCATTGTATAATTTGGTGATTATTTGTCTGATAATTTTTTGTGTGTTAGCCTGCAGAGGTTGTTTCAGGGGAACATAATAGGAAGTGTTATTTAACTGTCTTTCAATTTCCAAGAGGTAATTAAATCAATCCTGTTGGATAATTTGTCCTGTCTTATCTGCAGGTTTTATGATGTCCTTCCTTTTGATCAGCTTAGAGAGAGCCTGTCTGGTCCTGCAGGGGGCTTTAAACAGGGACAGATATTCGTCATCTCTCTAGATAAGTTCCTGCATAGGTTTAGATAGAGACACAAAAGTGGGCTCCCAGTTAAGAGTTTCATGTTGAATGGTGTATGGGAAATTTCTTTATTGAACTGAAAGTAGTCCAAGATTTTTAGTCTTCGATGATAAGTATAGAGGTCACTGCGCAGTTGGGCAGGATCTGGTGATCCAGGTGTTGGAATAAATGTGAGTCCCTTCTCCAAAAATCTTCAAAGTGATTAAGGTTAAAGGAATAACAGAGATTGGTGATGTTAGAATATTGGGGAGTTGCTGTATTGCACAGTTCCCTGTTCACATGTTTAATTGGTCAACCCAATGTTCAATTATTTTTTCAGCTGTCCTTGGTACAATGGACAGGATCTTTACGTTCGGTCTTGAGTTGAAATGGACTGATCTCGGACAAGTAAGTGCATTTCTTTTCTATGTAACTATTCAGGTGTGCTATTAAATCTTTCTGCCTTTTTTCCACTACTGATATTGATAAGTGGTGTATATATTAAAGCATTAGGAAAGATTCATTCATTCATTCATTCATTTTCTGAACCACTTAATCCTAATTAGGGTCATGGGGAGGTTGGTGCCCGTCTCAGCTGACTCTGAGTGAGGGCAGAGTACACCCTGGACAGCTCACCAGGCCATCACAGGGCAGAAAAACACTGACGGCAATGCAGCTACTCTTTATGAAAATCAGCAATGGTTCTTTTACATGCCTCTCACCACAGGCAGTGAGAGACAAGGCTGGCCTTTGATAACCCAGTTAGCTGCACTTGGGGGACAGCAGTGACAACCCGTTGGTAGTGGGGATTGAACTCCCAATCTTGGGATCAGTAATCCAGCACACTACCAGCGGGCCACCACTGCGCATTAAGAAAAAATTATATTTGGTATTTTCAGAAGTGCATTGATTTGTTTTATGATTTTAATGGCTGCTGCCATCTGATGCAGTTGTTCAAGACCACTGATAGTACCACGCTTTGAACTGTTTTAGTAGGGTGAAGTTTTATCAAAATCTCCCCTATGTTGTGAAACTGTGCTTCAGGGAAGCCATCCATTTAGATTCCTTCACTGCAAACTTGTGGCACTAAAGTAAGGTTTTAATCATCTGATATTATTGTAGGTTTTTAGGTGTGAACTGCCAATTCTTTTATGACAAAGTTTTTGCTCTGGTCTCTGATGGACCGTGGATTCACAGTCCGAGGTCACCGTGGCTTCAGAATAGAGATTGGGGGAATTGCTCAACAGGCAGGATTCAGTTTGGGCAGGTTTCCGTGCATAGTTTGCGAAAAATTTGCCTTCATCACGTCCTGTTCATTTTGATTTGGTGTTTGAGCTTTATCACCAATATTTTTAAGAGCAGACCACAGTGGCTCTGGGTGCTTTGCCAGTGGTCCCGGAGCTGAAGGGGGAGAAAAAGAAACAATGTTTTTAGAAGGTAAAGGGCTGGAGGAGAGAGTCAAAGTCAGCTACTACTACATTGCTCAAAATTTTAGCAGGGAGTTTGATGACTGGGGTCCTTGAGTCCCTTTTCATCCTCTATTTCAGGAGATCTTAGCCTGGGCAAAACAGCATCGTCCTTAGAGATCTGTAAGGGGACCTCTCTGTGTTCTTTGCTGCCATCTTCTGGAGAAGTTGGTGTTACTACTGTGTCTGGAAATTCCTCTAATGGTGAGTTTTTGCTCATGTTCTCATTGTGAGGTCCAGCTGGTGTAAGTACCATTAATTCTTTTATTCTACTCTAACTCCTACACTGGTTGCTGTTGTCATGGTCTAGGGTTTGTGATTATAGTTGTTCAGATTTTTTTTCAAGCAAACCTTTGGTAGTACTGGGTGGGCCATGTACTTGAGCTGTAACTATACAAAGGTTTGTTTTGGTGGCAGTGGACGCCCGGTGGTAGTGTGCTTTAATTACCAATCCCAAGGATGCTGTTCAAGCCCCACTGTCACCCGATTGTCACTGCTGTCCCCCCAGTGCAGCTAACTGGGTTATCAAAGGCCAGCAATGTCTCTTAATATCTGTGGTGAGAGGCATGTGAAAGAGCCATTGCTGACTTTCATCAAGAGAAGGCTGCATTGCCGTTAGCGTGTTTCTGCTCTATGATGGCCTGGTGAGCTGTCCAAGGTGTACTTTGCCCTTGCCGAGAGAGAGCTAAGATGGGCGCCAGCCTCCCCATTGTACAGAGCCATTGATCTGTATTTATTTTTAAGGATTAGGTGCTGCTGGCTTAGTATATTTAGCTTTTTCATCATTCCTTTTGGAAATGTTTTTTGCTCCCTCATTTTAGCAATAATGTCCAAATGATTAATTGCTTGTAACATCTTGAAATATGTTTTGGTTAAATCTAGATTATGAAGGCCATCTTTATGAGCAGAGTCCGTCTCCCTAGAAGCTAGGGTAGATGGGGTCTGTAAGGCAGTCTCACACTTTCTCAGGCTGTTAGGTGGACAAACACTTCAAATCTGTTCTTCAAAGGTAAGGACATGGTGGTTGCACTGCTAAAAACTGCCTGATAAAAGCAGATATTCGTTTAACAGAATCTAATTAAAACATTAAATGCTGCTAGAAAGACTGGGTATCTAATAAAATTAATTAATTGAAAGTATGGTTTGATGATTAAAACAGGGATAAAATAACTTTATAATTTCTAAAAAAAAAAAATAAAATGGGGGGGGGGCATAACAACAATTCACAAAGTTACATAAAACAGTCAAACTTAATAAAAACTCACAGTGCAATAAAAAGCATAATGCTCAGTAGTAAGCCTGTACTCTTAAAACAAATGATATAGTTATAGGATTCAAAAATAACCTCAGAGGTATGGAGCAGGTGAAAAATAAAAAGTATGTGTGTGTGTGTGTGTGTGTGTGTGTGTGTGTGTGTGTGTGTGTGTGTGTGTGTGTGTTTCAGAGCTCAGTTTATGATGATGGACTCAGGGTTAAATTCAGAAAATCTTATTTACATGGCGGAACATGTGGGGAATCTGGTATGTCGTGTGTGGGAGAAGATGAACAATGTTTTTCATTACTGTGAGTAAATATTTACAGATTGCTTTTACCTGAGAAGGTGTGATCACGCGAAGTGAGATGAACCCCCAGAGAGCACTAATTCCACAGAACTGATATTCCTTTTGTCCAGATCCAGTTCTGTTGGATCCAAACAGTGCTCCTGAGGACTTCTTCATATCCAAAGACCTGGCAAGTGTTGGAAAGTCATCATCTATCTGGCAGAAGCCAATTCAGTTTTATGGGAACCATTTGGTTCTGGGTTCGGAGGGATACAACGATGGGTTCCACTGCTGGAACATCGAGGTGGGAGACAGTAAGCACTGGACTCTCGGTGTGTGTCAGCGCTCAGCAGACAGGAATGTGGTACAAACGTTGACTGCTGAGAAGGGCTTCTGGGGTCTCAGTAGACACGGGGAATCCTATACACTTCTGACCTCCTGCAATTACACTTTCCAGATACACAGGAAGCCGAGGACAGTGCAGGTGCAGCTGGGATGGTGGTATACGTTAGGGAACCTGAATGTAAGTCGGATGGTGAAATTTTTGGAAGTGAGTGATGGATCTTTAATTGCGTGCTATACTGAAATTCCCAGTGGTGTGTTAATGTTTCCATTCCTGATTCCAGAACAGCGTTCCTCTAACCTGCGCATCACTCCTGCTAATCCAGTACTGCAGGTAGAGCACACGTTTACACAGATACACAAACGCCATGATCCTGTTTACATCATATGTTTGGTCATAATGGGGATGATCGTTGGGAAGGTATTGTTTGGAATAAGTGAGCAAAAAAATTAAAGTCTGAGTGAATAAGTGAGCAGGTGAATCAATGACAAGGGAGTGAATGAATACATGAGTAAGCAGGTGAATAAATAAATAATTAACAAAGAAACAAATTAATAAATAAGCAAATGAGTAAGTGAATTAATGAATGAGTGCATGAATATAGAGATAAATGAGTAAGTGAATGGATAGATGTATAAATGAGTACATGAATGAGTTTGAGTGAGTGAGTGAATAAACGAGTGAGGAAGATTAGACTCTGGCAGCATGGTGGCGCAGTGGTGAGCACGTCCGCCTCACAGCAAGAAGGTTCTGGTTTCAATTCCCAGGCTTGAGATGTTTCTGTGTGGAGTTTGCATGTTCTCTCTGTGCTTGTGGGGGTTTCCTCCTGGTACTTCTGTTTCCCTCCCACAGTCAAAAAACATGCACAGAAGGCTAATTGGCTGTTCTAAATCGCCCCTATGTGTGAGAGTGAGTGTGAATGATTTTATGTGTGTTGGCCCTCAAATGGCCGGGGGAGCTGTTCAGGGTGTACCACGCCTTCGCCCAGAGTCAGCTCACATGGGCGCCAGTCTCCTCACAACACTAATTATGATTAAGCAGCTTGGGAAATGAATGAATTGCAGACTGTTATATCTCAAAAAAATCTAAATAAAAAAAAATATATTGCAGTTGAATAACTTGTTTATTACAATGCCAAAACAAAGAAAAAATAAAGCATTCAGTTATTGTTGACATCGTTCTATAAATGAATAATTGCTTTCAGAACAGAAGTACAACATTTTAAATATACTGTATATATTAGGTTTATTGAAGAAAATGTAGAAAGGCTCTGAATTTAGCACATGTACTACACACTCTGTACAGTTAAAAATCTGATCAACACACTATTTCAAGTAATTCAGTATAAAAGTAAGAAAAAGCTCCATCTGGTGGTAATAAAAAACTTTCCTTATTAAATTGTTTGCGCAGTGGTGTAAAACACCGTAATAAATATTTATTTAGGATAAAACAATCTGTTCAACTGTAAAGTTTATTTACAGTTAATTTATATCGAAGCATTTTCACTTAAAAAATATTTTATGAAGCGAAACGAATCGTAAAATTTTATTCACAGTTGAAATATGTTGCGTTCTGTGCTCTCAGGTGAAACATCCTGAACTCTAAAAAGTACCTCAATGTCTGCACACATGCTACTTTACTAAAACTCTTTATAATCATTAGAAATGACTGAATCAGAATTAATGCCATAAACGAGCCTGTAGGTAAAAAAGAGGACTGTGGGTGACTGCAAATGTGTAAAAAATGGCTACTCCTGAATATTCAGGATGTGTTAGCATTGGTTAAGTACCAGATACCTGGTTGCCCCTGTAGTATGCTTGATAAGATTAAGAGTGAGTACTTAAAGGGTACCTGTGGTGTTATAAGCTATTTAAAACCATCACGTATAACGTCACTGGTTCCTTCCGGTAACATCTGTCCATGCCTGTTTTTAAAGTGAGCGCAAGTTTAATGACTCTGTTGCTTCTTCAACACGTTTTTTATCACCTGAAATGTCACTCACTGAATAGATCTGCTTGTTTACTTGCTGGACAAAACGGACCAACGTGTTCACGTCACTTCTGGGAAATAAGAGCTGCTAACCATTGGTTCAGCCACTGCTAGTAATCCATGGAATAAAATTACCCAGATTTGTGCTTTTTATGGTCATTTATGTTAAAATAAGCGTCTGTGTCACTTAAACGTGTTACCTACACATTATGCTGTAAGGATGACCAATAATGGTACTCTTTAAGTACAGAGCCCAGACGTATTCAACCGCCATCTTGCTTGTTTATGGTATGAGCTAAGAGTGCTAACATAAGTAAAATTATAAGTTTGTACTTTACAAGACAACCTACAGTAGGGTCCCAATACAAGATACTGATACACAGATCACCTTTAGTAATTTGTACTAGCATACACAGTGTTTGAGGATCAGATGGGATTGTGGGTAACTGAGCATGGGTATATACAGTGTTTGGGGGATTAGAGGGGATTGTGGGTAACTGTGAAGTGACATGTACAGTTTTTGGGGGATCATAGGGGATTGTGGGTAACTGCAGTGGTGGGTAGAGTGTTTGGGGGATCAGAGGGGATTGTGGGTAACTTTGCAGTCGTGTATGCAGTGTTTGGGGGATCAGAGGGGATTGTGGGTAACTGTGCAGTTGCATATACAGTGTTTGGGGGATCAGAGGGGATTGTGGGTAACTGTCTAGTGGTGGATAGAGTGTTTGGGGGATCAAAGGGGATTGTTGGTAACTGCAGTTGCATACACAGAGTTTGGGCGATCAGAGGGGATTGTGGGTAGCTGTGCAGTGGTGTATACAGTTTTTGGGGAAATGGAGGGGATTGTGGGTAACTGTGCATTGGTGGATAGAGTGTTTGGGGGATCAGAGGGGATTGTTGGTAACTGTGCAGTTGCGTATACAGTGTTTGGGTGATCAGAGGGGATTGTTGGTAACTGTGCAGTGGCGTATACAGTGTTTGGGGAAACGGAGGGGATTGTGGGTAACTTTGCAGTGGTGTATACGGTCTTTGGGGGATCAGAGGGGATTATGGGTAACTGAGCAGTGGCATATACAGTGTTTGGGGGATGAGAGGGAATTGTGGGTAACTCAGCAGTGGTGTATAGATTAATATAAGAGTAATATGCAGTTGCCTTAGTATCAGCGTGGTGTTTGTTGTATTTTATCTCCTCGTAATATGGAACCTAAAAAAGAAAGGAAATATAATATTGCATGAGAACATATTTTGAGCATAGCCTTATAAATGAATCACATTTCACTACCACAGCACTGACTTACCTATAAGCACTGAAATATAAGAGAAAATGGCATCCACACAGGAAGTGATGAGAGATAAGGGATCATTTTCCTTCTGAAATTTTTGTGTGTAGGGTTAGGGTTAGGGTATGCTCTGATTGGTTCACGCTTTAATCGCTTATTGATCCCTGTACCCACCCCACTTTGCAGTACTTTTGCCTCTCATCACCCATTTTGCTCACTTTTATTGACTAAACATGGTCGCTTGTCACTCATCAGCTTCCTGTATGGTTGCAGCTTTAGAATATTCTAATCTAAAACAGCTGCTAAAACTGAGCTAAAGTTTAATATTAAACATTAAAGTTCTGTTCAACACTCAGATACTCACTTCGTAAAGTCTTTTTGTTCCACTTCTGGGCAAGGAACCTATGAAACAGAAAGTTGTGTGTGTTTACATATTTTTAAAATAATGCAAAAATAATGCAAAACAAGAGCACACAGACAGCACAATCCTTCACCATAAAAATTAAGTCCACAGTGCCCCCTGCTGGGCCTGCTGTAGTACCACACTTCCAAAAAATTATCAACGCATGGATTCTTACAAAATTCAATGGAAACATCCTGGAATGATCACCTACCCATAAAAAAAATTCAGATTGATCTACCTTAAACTGTGGACAGAATGTTACTAACAATCAAACAAACAAATAAACTCATGTTAATGAAAACATAACTTCCTTCTGAAAGATAATAACCCAATACTCTTGATTAGGAGTCAGTTTATGTTAACAAACATAATTTCTTTACAATATTTATGTATCTATCCATCTAAATAACTATTTATCTATGTATCTAAGTTTTATCATCTCAGCCTGTTCTTCTCTGATTTAAAATATAGAGGAAGACAATCTTCTTGTATTCTCTTGTGCTATTAATTTTAAACAGTAGATGGTGATGCTCCATGTCTGTGTTTCCAGTACCTATGTTGCCCAGTGCCTGTGTTCCCCAGTCCTATGCTCCCAAGTACCTATGTTCCCCAGGGACCCTAACCTTAACCCTAATATTACATAAATTGTTACTTTAATCAGTATGTTTAATTTTGTTTCATCATACTTATTTTACAGTATGAATACAATCATTTGCAGCTCACTTCTATAAAGTACACGATACAAGGAAAGATCAATTAATTTAATAAGGACTGGGGATCATAGGGGCTGGGGAACATACAGTCTGGGGAACATTGGGACTGGGGAACATCAGGTATGGGGAACATAGGGATTGGGGACCTTGGGGCTGATCCCGAGGGCGAGACCATGCTATTATGTACCTTGTGCCTTTTCCCATCTGTGGTAGAAGAGCAGTGCTAATCCAACTGCCAGTAGCAGAATCACACACAAAACCACAATGATGATGATGGTGTTGGTGCTGGTGGTGTTAACACAATCTAAGGATAAGATCAGAAAATCAAAGAGATGATGAGACGAGTTAAATGATGCATGTGGCTTTACCTCAGAGGAAGAGAGAAAGACTGATGTGGATAATGCTAATAATCAAAGTGAGAACCCATGCTAAGTTTGTGACACAAAATAGGACCTTTGTGAAAATTGGGTGCTTGTGCTTTTGGACTTATGGTTGCCATGGAGCAGCAAAGTCTTACAGAGTTGATTATCTGTCAACAGAAAAGACTTGGCAATGTTTTTAATAGAGAAAAAAAACACAGAAACTACAGTAAGAAAGCTTGATGTAGCACCACCCTAGGAATTAACGTTAATGATAGCAACCACCAATCAACTGGGCTAGCATAGCATAGAGTGACCACCTGTAATGTCATAACATCCCTCTAGCAACCACCTGAAATACTATAGCAATATCCTGGTAACTCCCAAGCAATTAACTGGGTTAGCAAGGCACCTAGCAAACACCTGGAATTATACAGCAATTATATAGCAACATGCTAACAATTAACTGGTTACATTTGCAATTGACTATTAGCATAAAAGCAACAACCAATTATTCACCCGGGATATCAGCAGCAGCAGCAATCAGTTGTAATGGGCTGTATTGTCCTCCTATTTGTGGACCAAGGCCTCACTGGCTTGCAGCAGTTTCAGGATAATGATTGCCTTGTAGGCACGGACCTTGATTTCATGACCCAAGTCCTTTACTTCAAATACTCGTGAGCCACCAAAAAGCATCACAGGCACAGCTGAGCCAATGTTGTACCTTCGCATCAATGTCTGCGCTTGAGGAGACGTGATTTTCAAGGAATGGTTTCCAGATCTGTGCCATTAATTTCAAGGTGCAGGTCTACTTTTGCTACCAAAGGGGGTGGTTGAAACAGCGCTTTGGTCTTCTTGATGTTTAACTTAAGTCCAAGACTAGGGTAGGCTTTGGTGAACATACTCAAGACAGTATGTAGCTCTTCAGTATATGACAGCGAATGCCAAGAAATTGTCCATATGCTAACCACTACACCACTGTGCTTCCCTTATATCTGATTTGTAGAATAAAACAGCTATGTCTTGTAGGAGTGTAATCCTACATGTATACAAATTGTTTTGTGAAAGCAACAGGAAATTGTAAATTTATTTCTACTTTTTACAGTTAATTAAAGATGAACATATCCACTCAAGGCTGGTCACAAGACTTGTCACAGTCAATTAACATCAAATTATGGATCAAAGTAATTAGTAAAAAATAATTAAGTGCTTGATTAAATAAATCTACATAAAATACAGATATTAATGCAGCTTTATGACCAAAGATTAAATGTCTTGGTGGCCATCAATAATTTTGACTAAATCTTTTGCAAAAACTGTAGAAACTTTTAAGATCTCCTAGAAGCAAATGAAAAGAATTTGCAAGCAGTAGTAAGAAATTTCAGACACCTTTGGTACACATAGGTAAGATCGGTCATGCAGGAAAACTACCCACAAAATAAATGACTGCCCAAATGTTGTAGTTCACCTCCAGGTGATTGCCTCAAAAGCCCCATTTGGAATCATAGCTAGCAATGTATACTTCAGCTTGAACTGTACATCATATTATTTCTTGCAATAGTTACCATACATGTTTCTTGAAGTCCACTTCTCTGCTGACTTCACCCGGACCACAAATATCTCTCACGAGGTGAGGAAGGTACAACAAAGGACCCCGACCCCTACTGACAAACTTTTACCGCTATGCCATCGAGAGCCTCCTGACCTAGTGCTGTACAGTGTGGTTCAACAGCTGTACTGCAGAGGACAGGGAGGCCCTACAGCAGGTGGTGAGGATAGTAGAGCAGGTAATTGGAACTACACTACACTACCCCCCTCAGTGACACTTACACTGGCAGACTTCAGAAGAGAGCCAATGCAATTATCAGGGACCCCACCCACACTGGACACCCCCTTTTCTCCCCTCTCCTCTCCAGCTCTACCTCTCACCCTGTGTTTACCATGCACCTTTGACATATCATGCACCCTATCTTTATTCTTCATGACAAGCACCTGGGAGTCTGGTACGATCATAGCAGTGTTTGCAGAGGCACTATTGACCTTGAGTGATGCTTTTCATTTTTCTATATCATGTTGTATTTGCTACAATATTATATATTTAGTCACAAACAAGGCCATCTGATTATTTTTCTGTAATAACTACAGGCTTGAAAGTGAAATTAAATCTTTGCTGCAAGACATTTGTTGAGACAAAAACAGGCATTTTAATATTTAAGAAGCTGTAAAGATTAGAAGAAATGTTCCAATACTGCTGCTAGCACATATTATTCAGTACCATCAGAGGGGGTATTTTTGGGTCATAGTTGATAAAAATCAGTTAATAAGTTGGCGAGATATGGACTTTTATACACGATTGTCCACATGTGACAAGGTTTTGTCCATGACTGTATAACGGACAGTTTCCACCCACAAGACATCAGGTTACTGTACAGCTGTAATACTGGACAACCTGCACACAACATTTTGCACACTGTACATATACACACCATTACCTCTGCACTACAGCCACTTCAGTATTTCTTTAGGTGTTATGTATTTATCCTATATATATATATATATCTATATATATATATATATATATATATATATATATATATATATGTGTGTGTGTGTGTGTGTGTGTGTGTGTGTGT
>JAOUQZ010044341.1:0-11684 GCA_028564935.1 Neosilurus hyrtlii | reverse complement strand
CCCCCTCTCTCTCTCTCTCTCTCTCTCTCTCTCTCTCTCTCTCTCTATATATATATATATATATATATATATATATAGCTACGACAGGCTAATACCTGGAAAGTACATCTTCATCTACATCTTCAACTTGCATTGCATTTGCCTTTTTGGATTGATGTGTCAGTCCGTCATTTATTCAATTTCATTGAACGTTCTACTTTGGTTACTGCCAGGAACACTGGACATCAATCTAGATTACACCATGGATGGGATGTCAGACAGGCACCATGCAAACACACTTTCACGTCAATGCAAATTTTAATTTTTTATTTTTTTTGGTTCAGGAGACAACAAATTTTTCTGGAGAAAAGCACATGGAAATGAGCAGACCATGCACAGAAGCTCCACACTGACAAAAAGCCAGGTTACGGATCACCTCTACTTTGAGGCAGCAATGCCTCCAGTGCCTACATGCTACTGTTTGATAAAAACTAAGTATATCAAATCAACAAGAAACAATTTGCCTTGAAAACAACTATGTTGTATAAAACAAAACATTTTTTTAAATGTGTACAGGAAAAATACTGGTTCACAAAATGGTAGCTTGCTTGGCCTACTTTATACGGCCATCAATTATAATCAGTGTCATGCCTCTATTGCCACGCACAAAAATCTGGGCATTTTAGAGATAGACATCTGATAATATGGATGATGAAAAACTACTCATTTCTTCTGTAAGGGTAGGAAAAGAAAATTAAACTGAGAATAAAACTGACACCATCTTTGGATAGGCTACAAATATGTGACTGTATGAGGATGATGAAATATCAAATTTTCCCATGCAAGCAAAATGGTTGTATTTTGGGTGGGTTTCGTATTGTTTTCTTTCCTCAAGATTAAACTTCCTTTAGACGTCACCAAAAAAAATAAAAATTAAATGTGGTGGTCTGTATCGAATTACAAATTTGGGATTATGTATGATATTGGTGCTTGAATAGTGATGTTACCCCTGCTCAGGTTTAGAAGATTCACTGTTACACTTGTCCTTCAATCTTTGTAACTTAAAAAAATATAATAATAACAGCAGTTCTGTATTTGTTATAGGGGTGGCCTGATGGCATAGTGGTTAGCATGTCTGCCACACAGCAAGAAGATCCGGTGTTTAAGTCCCAGGCTTGGCGAGGGTGTATTTTTTGTGGAGTTTGCATGTTCTCACCAAGCTTGCATGGGTTCCTTGGGGATCTCCAGTTTCTTCTTACAGTCCAAAGACATGCACATTAGGCTAAGTGTCTGTTCTAAATTGCCTGTAGGTGTGAATGTAAATGACTGAGTGTGAGGCCCTGCGATTGACTTGTGGGCTGTTCAGTGTGTTCCCTGAAAATATTAAGGAGAAATCTCCTGCCTATCACTTTTGAACTTACGACAATAACAATTCTTATTTACGAAGAATAGGGTTCTTGCTCCATGTTAAATAACGTTGTTTCCATGTTACTGCTTCCATGTCAACTAAAGTCTATAATGGTCCTGCCTTTACATTTGATGTTGCTCTGACCAATAGAGGCACAAAAGAACATACTATGTAGCCATTAAGGAAGTGCACACAGGCATCAAATAAATAAATACACAGAATTACTTTTATATTAAAGAAACACAGACAAATGAACAAACTCAAAAAATAAGGCAAACAGCAGGAAGTCAAATAAACAAACCAGCAAACTATGAAAATAATCAGGTCCACACCGAGTGCCACTGTTATATTAACTGTGTAAATGACAAAAATGACATGCCATAATTTATTTTTATCTTAAACACCACAACTGAGAAAAACAACTTCATTACTCATTTCACTCCCCCATTTCCCAAACTGCTTAATCCTATAGGGCTGAAAGAAGACTGGAGCCTATCTCAGCCAATACAACCCTGAACAGCTTGCCAGACTATAACAGGGCTACACACATTCAACCATACTGAACCCAGGACTCAAACCCAGTACCTTCTTGCTGTGAGGTAGACATGCTAACCGCTTTGCAACCGGGCTGCCCACAACTTCATTACCTCTACCAGAAATGACAGCAAGAAGACATTTCTGATGTTATTTACCTTTTACACTTGTTTACACATTCAGGTACCAGAGGTCTGACCTTCAGTGGCAGTTCAATTCATCTCAGTCCAATATGCGTACCTGGGTGAACCCGCCATCCACAACAAACAAATCAATCAATCAATCAATCAATCAATCAGTATGTAACTTGCCTAACATGGCATTATAGACTTGTCACAACATGTACATGACGCATTCCAGCTGCTGCTTTCAGGCTGATGTTTCTGATCAGGTATTAATAAAACCCTGTTATTGTACAATTAGCTCCTGACATATTAAATATGTCCTGCCTTTTAGTTAGCATTTAACATTGAAAATTCTCCTTTCTCTGCTCGAAAGCAGTTATAGCATTGGTGGTTTTAAAAAGGCAGAGGAAGAGAGAGAGAGAGAGAGAGAGAGAGAGAGAGAGAGATGCGTTTATTCTGTTCTAAAATGGTTCATTGCAGCCATGTGGCTTTCAAGCTGTTAAGATACACTCAGGATGACTGCTCGCACAAAATTTCTGAATTTAGCCTCCATTTGGGAGGAATAGCTAATCCCAATCCCAATCCCAATCCCAATCCCTCTCTCTCTCTTTCTCTCTCTCTCTCCCACACACACACTATTTAATTAATTCCTTTAATTAATTAGTTAAATCAGCATAGTGACACCATAAAACTGAAAATGCAAATGCAACCTCACTTGAAACAGAATGGAAAACGGAGAGATCGACTAAAACACAATTAATGAGTCTCTTTTGGTTTATGTGCTTAGGAAAAAGTAAAAAATTAAATTTAAATTACACCTGTATTATCTACAATCCCCCGCCCCCTCTCTCTCTAACACACGGTAAGTAAAAGCTAATTATTATATTTATCATTATTCATTCATTTAATAAAAACTATTCAATATTTATTAATTCTCTCTTTCTCTGTCTGTCTCTCTCTCTCTCACACACACACACAATATTTAATTAATTTCTTTGGGAATGAGCACTAATTATACTATTTAGCATTAATTAATTAAACCCCATCTTTTTCTTGTTAACTATTTCATGTGCTTAGCAAATGAGTCATTCAATAATTATCCAAATGAGGTAATTGGGTGCAGTTTAGCCATGGTCAAGCAGGCTCCTGTCCTGCTTCCAATAAATGTCAGGACGGTAACATTTGGGGGGATTTGAATTTAAAAACTATATATAATTTTAAATACGATGTTCAATTCTTAACTTTTATAATAAGATTTTAGTAAATGTATTGCCAATCTGCTATTAAAGTCCTTTGGTAATTAAGACTGTCTGTTTTAGCTGGTATCTAAATGCTAATCATCCCAGGAACATACACTTCACCTTTTCTATACAGACACATTCAGAAATCCAGAAATAATTTATTTTTATGGTTCCATCATCTGCTTTAATTTCTACAATCCATGGTGATAGGCTGCGGATAATCATTAGTACTCATTTCTAACTGAGGAATCAATGCATATTTAACACACCAGTAAATGTGGCAAGAGAATAATTATAGACTCGTCACACCATGTACAAGTTCCAGCTGCTGCTTTCAGGTTGATGTTTCCGATCAGGTATAAATAAAACCCTGTTAATGCACCATTAGCTCCTGACATATTAAATATGTCCTGTATTACCTTATGTGTCTTGATTGAGCTGAATATTTCAGTAAAGTCACAAGACTTTACTTTTAGCATTTAGCATGGGTGCATAAACGTTTAAGATGGGCCAAGGAGGACGGATCACACAACAATGGCCGAATGAAAATAACCAATCAAATAAAGACTGATCAGAAGTCAAGTCAAGTCAAGTCAAGTCAAGTCACTTTTATTTGTATAGAGCTTTTTACAATTGACATTGTCACAAAGCAGCTTTACATAGTAAATTAAATTAAGGAGGAATCTAAAAATTTTCTCTACAACCCCTACACATCCCTAATGAGCAGGAGAAGTGAGGACGACAAACAGAACCCATGTCCAGCTGTGGCAGATCAGACAAGAAAGACTTAACGCAAGACAGTAAATCAGAGTGCTGCAGTACACGATAATTCTAAAGGTAGCCAGGTAGCACTTATAAAGGACTCTGTAAGTGTGACAGAAAAAAAAAAAACCCAAACAACCAAATTGTAGGATCTAATTGTCTCTAAAAAGTTATGGGATTTTATGTAATACCTATTAAGGCTAATTTGCATCCAATCACCATCTTAGCCCATGCAGTAAAAAGCATTACCTCCATGAATATAATGGAAGGCTGGAATCTGGCTCCTCGTGCAGACCTAAACCTTGTGTGAGTGAAGTCACCCCATACCTCTGTGTTCATGAAAACACACCTGACAAGCTCCCAACTGTAAAGACGCAATCAGGCTGAAACGAAGGACGGTGAGACTGTGCAAATGAAGTGAGAAAAGGCTATCAGCAGGCTGGCACACTAGGACATTGTTAGAGCTTGACCTCCAATCCAAGGTCTCTGGGACAGAGGAAATGGTGTAGTCTAAAACGGGGTGACAAAAACATAAACCAGGTTTCTCATCAAGACAACGTAGGGCACTTTGAATTCTTTGGCACTGCGTATTACTGTTGAAAATTTAATTCCCAGGTATTTCCAGGTTTGCAGCACCAGACTCAAAAGAAACCTCAATTCCTGTGGCACATTTGGCTTGGCATGACTTGCAGCTGTCCTCCCCCAAAGACCTTGGGAGGTTGAGAACTTGCATGTCTAATCTGCCAAGCTAATTATAGTTTGATATTGTGGTGCTGTAACGAGGGTACAGGTGATGTTGCCGCCGTTAGCAGAGCTCCGGAGCATCAGAAATAGGCAACAGACAAAGTGGAGAGATTTCATCACTGTGGTTTATTTGGTGCTACGGATACTGTTTGGACACAGATAAAAAAAAGATCAGGTGAATTACCTCCTGCACGGACTTATACGTTATAGAAAAAAACGTAAAAAATGGAGACCGGATGTGTAACATGTTACGAGAGGCACACTACAACAGTGCAACAAAAAGAAAGGGGTGCCACCTCGTGGTGTAACCAGCGTAAAAGGTTGTACCCTGACTGTTACAGCACTCTTGTGGCTTTGTACTAATTTTGCTTTTTGATTTTTGTTATACTGGATATTTCCTGTTTATGCAGTTTGTTATTTACCAAACTTCTCTTCCTGTTTAGAACTACAGTTTTTCATAATGCTTTTGGACTTATTAATAAATGCATTGTCTGAACATATATCCTGCTTGCCCTAGCTTTCCTGTATAGAATTCTAAAGAAGTACCACTGCCAGTGAAGCAAGCCATTATCAGGGTAAAAGTCTATATAAAAAACTAGACCATAGGGGTCCAGGCGCTCCTACTGAAAGGGCCATTTCATAACATGTCAATATAGAACAAGCATAGCAAGTTTGAAAGCCCCAGCTTTAGTGCGCGGCAAGTAAAAGTCTGAAAACCTAATATACAGTTTTGCCTCTGTGACCTTGAAAAGTAGGTCAAAGTCACTCACACACAAACTCATCCTAGCACTCATATTAGTGACCCAGCATAACAAGTTTGAAAGCCCCAGCTTAAGTACGCGGCAAGTAAAAGGGACAGAACCCATTGCTATACCTACTGAGCCACCTTGTGTGAGGGAAATTATTGCCTCTGCATTTAACTCATCCAAAGTGAGCACACACATAAACACTGAGCACACACACTTGGAGCAGTGGGCTGCCACACAGTGGGGCGCCCGGGGAGCAGTTGGGGTTTAGGTGCCTAGCTCAAGGGCACTTTAGCAATGAAGGTGGAGAAAGGGAAGGTGCAGCTTGAGATGGCACCACAATGCCAGTTAACCTATTGTGCATATCTTTGTACTGTGAAAGGAAATTGGAGTACGCACAAGAATCCCAAGCAAACGGAACATGTGATCTTCATGCCGAAAGGCTCTTGGCTGAGATTCTAGCCTCTTACTCTGAGGAGAGAGTGCTAACTGAGCCACCATGCTGCCCAACTGGAAACTTATGAACTACATTTCTGTAAAGTGGGCACAGCATAGCATGGCTTGGTATACGACTGACCTGTTTTTAAAATGTCAGGTCATGCTATTGTCACTGATTGACTATTGACCAAATGTAAAAAGCATGAACCCACTAAGAACGCTGTTTAGATGGTGCATGCAAATGATTACATACATGGTGCCAATGATGATATATACGCTGATTAGAAAAATATGAAAGAATAAATATCACACCAAGAATCACACTGGATTTTCTCAATTAGAAAAGAAGATTTAAAAAATAAAAGGGAAATGCAGACCTACAAGCCCAGACAAACTATGGAATCACCAAACTTGGAGAACTTTTCTAAAAATGTATTTATCTATTTATTTTAAACTTTGAACCACTGCCCCCTTCACTAATTTGCTGAGCTGCTCAATCCTATTAGGGTCATGGCGAGGTTGAAACCTATCTCAGCCAGACCATCACTGGTCCAACACACACACACACACACACACACAACCATTTACAATTACATCCACACCCAGGGTCAATTTCGAACAGCTGATTATCCTGATGTGCATGTCTTTGGACTGTGGGAGGAAACCGGAGTACCTGGAGGAAACCCACACAAACATGAGGAGAACATGTACTAACTCCACAAAGAAACACCTGAGCCCAGGGCTCAAATCCAGGACCATCTTGCAGTGAGGTGAACGCGCTAACCACGACACCTCCCAACTTTGTACCGAATAAACAAATCACAGATATGGCAAAGCAAATTTTATTTATCCGCTGGACCCTAGATCCAATATGCCACTGATGAGAAGAATTTAATTGAACTAGTTTTTGGTATGTTTCATGGAGCCAAAGTGTTACATTTATGATTTGTTTATTTGATTAAAAGCAAACAAAATAAATAATAATAATAATGAAAAAAAAACCCAGAGTTAGCTTCCTTTAAATGTGTTTACTATAGAATTACCAGGAGTAGTAGAGAGTAGTAGGAGTCATTGAGAGTCACGTACAGGAGTAAGCAAATGGTTTCAGAAAGGCATTGCAGCCGAGTCCATTCTATTCACAAGACACTTCACTGTATGTGATGTTTATTTAATATGCCTGGTGAGGAAATTGGCCACATTAAGCTTCATCATTTAATTCAAACAAAAACTGTTTGTGTGCACTAGATTAGATGTTTCCAAAGTTCATGATTCTGTATTTACAAGCTAATAAGGGACAGATGATGGAGACAGAGTGAGTGAAATATTAGCTGTGTTAAAAAAAAATCAGAAAATGAAAAGTTTGAAGGTAGAAAAACAATTAACCTGTTTGAATTCCTTCTAATACTCATTAGAACAGCATCGCTCCTTTACAGTTTGTCTGAAACTGGATTCTTTACCTGCCTTGCTTTTTTGACTTAAAATAACACAGATCCTAAAAAAAAAATATGTCATCTGTTGGACACAGATCACTGGAATGCTATAAACACACACACACACACACACACACACACACACACACACACACACACACACACACACACACACACACACACACACGCACGACTTTCTTATGGCCGCAGGGAAGGGAATGAGTTATTGGGCCGCCTCTTGGTGATGATGGTGTTGTTTTATTGCTGTAACAAAAGTGGAGATGGAATCTGATGTATGAGTCATTAAACATGATATAATGGCATGCTCTCTCTCACCCTGTCTCACACAGACATGCACCCTTTGGGATTGTATCCCCCTGGGCCGTGGTGATGATACATTCCCATATACAACCTGAGGTTTCGCTGATTATTGCACCTATGTGGCGTAACTAATCTCATCTCACTGCACTGTAAATGTAGCTTTTTGTATTAAGTGTCAATAAATCTCTGAACCCTGACACACCAGTTATAAGGTAAGTCCACTGAGACCAAATGAAGTATGGGTGATCAACAAATAATAATACTAATCATAATAATAATAATGATGATAATAATAATAATAATAATAAATGAAAAGTTCAAACTCTTGTGAAACAGGCCTATTTACAGGCTGCGATGCATAAAGACAAACAAACCCGATCTTGTCCTTTTGACAAATCTAATGAATTCATTTATATTATTGAATTTTCTGTCTCTTTTGACAGCCACGTGATTGATTGAAATGAAACGCCAGCATCCCAAGTACGAAGTTGTCAGGAACCCCGTCATTCTCGGTGCTCTGGGCCTGGTTCCTCCCAACTTGATCCAGAAGGTCAAGAGTGTCCTGGGATTTGCCGCAAAGAAAGCAGTGCTTCTAGTGGTGTGGGTGATGCAGAAAGCTGCGGTATTGAGGAATCTGCTTATACTCTGTCCTTGGAGGGTTTGTACTAGTATGACCTTGGCAAGAAGTAACGGTGTATTCGTGTACTCACTCATGCATGCTGAGACACAAAAAGCTTTTTAAACACAGGATGCAAGACCTGTTTTTACTTTTTTCCTCACTTGTACACAAACATTCGTTTATAAATATGCATTATAATCATTTAAAAACTTTAACACCACCTGACTGGTCATGCAGCTAGGCGGCTTAATACACAATGCATCATGTGTTCTGACTCCTTTCTATCATATACCACATATACAGTTTCAGTAGCTCTTCTGTGGGATCAGAACAGATCTACTAGCCTTTGCTCCTCACATGCATCGATTAAACCTTGGACATGCATCCCATGTCACTCTTGCCAGTTTTCTGGTTGTCCTTCACTCCACAAGACCTGCCATTTTAGCGATGAATAGATCCAGTCATTTAGCCATCACACTGTGGCCTTTGTTAACGGTTCTCCCTTCTGAGCAGTTCAGATAAATTCTACATAGAATCTGTACAGAATTGTCATGTATTAAACACACTGACTGAAGGTGAAAATTCAAATGGACAAATCACATGATTTCTGTCATCCCCCTTCAGTGTAATAAAGGATTAAGCAGTTCGGGAAATGGATGGATGGATGGATGGATGGAAGAGGAAAAAAGAATAGGAACAAAAATAACTTTTTTTTAATTTTACATGGATAACCTTGCAGACTTGGCTATATGTTCAGATGGTTTGACTTCCTGTGACATTATTAGGAGTAAGTGAATGAATAAACGAATGAATATTCTGTAGATTTTCTGTACAACACTAGAAAAATATACAGAAAATAAATCACTGATCCATTTTTTTAAATTTGATTTCCCCCCGAGTTTTCTTCCCTAATTTTAGTCTTATCCAATTTCCACCTGTCAAGTGTTTCCTCCCTATCACATACAACCACCCCCAACCTGGGAAGGGCATAAGCATGGACACGCCCCCTCTGTGACATTGCGATGCTGCCACCAGCCTCTTCACGAACATGCAGATTTGGAGGTGGCCTAACACACTCCAAGGAAAATCACTATCAACCCCCTTCATGCGACTGAGCTCAGAGGATTGGCTGGTGATCGCTGTGAGTGACAGAGGAGCGTATGCAATCCTTCCTTCCTGTGAGAGCTCGAGCTGCACTTCCAGGAATTTTATATTGCTTCCTGTCATGCTTTACTTCCTCTTTGTTTTGGTGGTAAATATTTCAAACAAAACAGTGGCATCATTGCTCAGTGGTTAGCATGTTTGCCTCACAGAAAGAAGGTCTTGGGTTCGAATCCCAGACTCGGGCATTTCTGTGTAGAATTTGTATGTTCTCCTTGTGCTTATGTGGGGTTTTTTTCCCCGGTTATTCTGGTTTTCTCCCACAGAGCAAAAACATGCACAGTAGGCGATTCCAGATTGCTCATAGGTGTGAGTGTGAATAGTTGTATGTGTGTTGGTCCTGCTATGGCCGTGCAATCTGTTCAGGGTGCACCCCACCTTCGTCAGAGTTAGCTGAGATCGGTGCCAGCCTCCCCGCAACTCTAATTAGGAATAAACAGCTTTGGCAATAAAGAATGTTTTTGATTTTTAAGGGAATTTTACCGAGAGTATTTCCGGGTCTCTTCCTGCCGTTGTGAATTAAGGAACGGCCATCTATTTCTTTTTATTGTCCCCCCAAATGGAATGTGAGTACGTGGAGTGTAAATTACTGTTTTAATCTATCTATAGTGCTTTATCCACCAGGGTCTCGGGATGAACAGTGTGTGTTGATGTATAGTGGATGTGGATGTGCAGTGACACTAAGTGCCACTTTAGACTTGCTACAGTCATTGTGTACCATGTACCTCAAAGGCCTTTGGGATGTAATCAGGGATGCTTATGACCACATGCCCTTTGCAATATTTTCAATTTATCCACAGTAATCTATCATTTGCAAATTCTAATCATGCAGGGCATTGAAATGCTTTAATGGCACGTTAAAAACGTCAAAAACAACAAGACCAAAATACAAATACTTGCCAAAAAAGTTGCACTCTCAAATATTTTCTTGGATACATTTTTTTATGGCATTGTTTCGGTGAACCTTTGCAATGTCACCACTTTTATTTCAGTCCAGAACTGTATTTATTTTTGAAAAGATCTTCAGCTGAGGATGGGAAATTTGAAAAATTTCAAGTCTTCTTCAGCGCATCCCAAACACTTTCAATTAGGGTTAAGGTCAGGACTCTGTGGTGCCAATTCACATGTGAGAATGATTTCTCGTTCAGCATGAACCACTCTTTCACTATTTGAGCATATATTTTATATTCTTGCAAACAGGGAAGAAAAACTCTGTTTATAGGATAATTTTTTAATTTAGTGTCAGCTTACTTCAAGTTTTTGCAGCATAATATTGTGGATCCTCAACCTGACCAACTGGAGCAACCCCAGTACAGTGGCCACTATGTATATTCTGACACGCCCATCACTCTGACACGCCCATCACTCTGGATTAGTTTGGACTGATCAGTTAACATGAACTCTTTTCTACTGGCCATTTTTCACAAGGCATATATATGACCGCTGAGCATGATCAGTCAAAAATATTTTCCTAACCATATTTCTTACACAAGTTTGGTGTCGTACAGTTGTGGCTCACTGGTTAAGGCTTTGGGTTACTGAGCCAAAGGTTGGTAGGTCAATCCCCAGTACCACCATGCTGCTACTCCTTAACCCTCATTTGCTCAGCTGTATGAAAATGATAAATGTAAGTCACTCTGGATTAAGAGCATCTGCCAAATGGCCTAAATGTAAATGATGGTTTAGAACTATCCTTCCAGGCTTTAAATGTGTGTAGGGCATTTCTTAACCCAACATTAGTCATTTCAACAATCTCTTGAGTTGTCTTATTAGCTTGATGGAGGCCAATAATTTCACCATTCTGAAATGCATCTTTTCTGCAACCATGAAATATGCTTTCCAACATGGATGTTTAATGCTTAGAAAAATTAGAAGGTCCTCACTGCATTAGTTTAGGTGAAATGTTACATGATGCAAACTGATACACATACCCCACAGCACCAGCTTAAAAACTGTTACGTGCTATATTCATCAAATGGGCTATGACGGCTGAGCAGCAAGACGCGAGCCTCTTCTTCGACCATCAAATATTCATTCTGAAATTTTGGGTGTCTCTTTATTAATGTCGGGTCTCTGTAAGCTATTAATTAACGGGCAGTGGTCAAGTCAAGTCAAGTCAGTTTTATTTGTATGGCGCTTTTTACAATTGACATTGTCACAAAGCAGCTTTACATAG
>JAOUQZ010044340.1:0-11687 GCA_028564935.1 Neosilurus hyrtlii | reverse complement strand
ACACACACACACACACACACACATATATATATATATATATATATATATATATATACACACACACACACATATATATATATAGTGAGAAAACATCTCACTGTTACTGAACACTGGCACTAGACACTAAATGCTAAATTAAGGTCTCTTTGTGAGTTGTTAGTAGAGTAACACAAGTTATGTTTTGGAATTAGTGCATTAATATAGACCTTGTAACGTAAACTACTCTGAGAACTGATGTTAGAGAAAATGAATGAACATCTAATAGTCAGAGCCGAGCACTCCGCAGTACTGCAGCGTGAAGCTGTTCCAGGTCCCTTTTATATATATATATATATATATATATATATATATATATATATATATGTATATTTAACATACAATTAAAAAAAATTAACATACTACTTACTATCGCTGGTTAAGTACAAAATACCCACTGATTGCTTCCAACTTTAAAAATTCCCAGAATTTTTCAACCCTACTAAAGACACAATCTTTGCCACGGCCAAATGATGTATATCAATGTATTTTTATCCTTTAATGTAAATAAATATGTATTTCAGCAATGGCTGAAATGATTAAATCCTTCCTTTTGCACATCAGCAGAGCCTGGACACTGCAATAACCGGCTTTGCTTCGGTTCTTGCTTGGTTACATGGACTCCAGGTGAATTATAGGATACTGTGGAACAGTGTGGTACATTTGCAGTCTACGGATACAGTCTATCATCCGGGTATTGTTCAATTATTATTAAATGCCTTCCTTGTATCCAGATATCTTACACACTGCTTTTTGCGTATACCCAGGGTTCCTGGTCACATTACGGTTTAACGTAGCAGTGATGTAACATGGATCTTGCACACCATTAGGTGTAACCATAAAATGATTTAAAAAACATTTCAAATAAATAAGCAGTTATCAGAGCTACTATACAAGGATGTGAAGTTACACATACAATAATGAGGTTTTTTGCTCACTCACATATTTGTGCTGGTCGTGTAGACAATCGCACACAGATCTGTTGCTTATGACGGCGACCTTTCTAAACACAAAAGCAGGTACGGCCAGACCCAAAGCCAGAATCCAGATCACCAAAAGTGACCACACTACAGTCTTGCGTGTGCTGAAGGCGGCGAGACGCTGTGGCCACACCACGGCCACCAGCCTATGCAGACTCATCAGCATGATCAGGAAAATGGAGGCGTACATGTTGGCACAGCAGAAGTAATACAGGATCTTACACATGGGCTCACCGAAGATCCAGGTCCGCTGGATGAGGTAGATGATGAAGAACGGTGTGAGCACCGTGACCATGCCATCTGCGCAGGCTAGGTTAAGAATAAGCGTAATGGTGACTGAGCGGCGTCGCGTTCGTGACATGATGCTCCAGATGACGAAGAGATTGCCAGGAATGCCGATGACGAAAGCAAGGGTCAGGATCAAGGCTCCTGTTACAGTTCCACTGTAGCTGCTTAGGATAGACGTGTTATTGGAGAGTGGAGTCATGTTCATGGCTGTGGAAATGGGTTCAGGTGAGAATATGGAGGTTATGATGAATGACCCTAGGATGGTGATGATGATGATGATGATGATGTGCTGCAAAAATAAACACATGACAATATGTTAATTCTGACAATCTGTTAATGTGTTTAACAGAATAATCGTCACTCATCCTTGCTCCTCGGTTAGTTATGCAACAGCTAGCGATAATAATAATAATAATAATAATAATAATAATATAAATCAATCAATGAATTAATAAACATTAATAACCCCCAGTGTGGCTAACTGGGTTATCAAAGGCCAGCCACATCTCTCTTTGTCTGTGGTGGGAGGCATATAAAAGAACCATTGCTGTCATTCAAAAAGAGTAGGCCACTGGATTGCCATCAGTGTGTCTTTGCCCTGCGATGGCCTGGCGAGCTGTCCAGGGTGTACTCTGCCCTCGCCCGGAGTCAGTTGAGATGGGCGCCAGCCTCCCCTTGACCCTAATTAGGATTAAGTGGTTCAGAAAATGAATGAATGGATGAAATCACAGACAAGCAATCTGAAAGTGCAAACTAAGCAAGAAAAAATTATAGAAAGTACACAGCACAGAGCATCCCCTGCTGGGCCCGCTGTAATACTACACCTCACAATGTTAAAGAAACCTTTAAAAAAATTCCTGCACACAAAATTTGATGTGGATCATCTCCTAAATTTAATTTAGCTAGCTAGCTAAATAATCTATCCTTGCCTAAAGTATATTCAAATGTAAACCTTATACTTAGACATTATTGTATTCTATCATGCTGTAGATTTTACAGATGATGAAGATATGTCAGAGTATTAGTATAGATGAAATCTCCAGCATCAGTCAATCAGAAACCTGAGCTCACATAAACATGACACTAGCGAGCAATTAGCGGTAATCGGTCTGCTTTTCTTGAACACTAATTCCAGTAGGGTCTGTTGCTTGAGGCAGGCGTCATCACTGAAGTCCATTAGTTCCATTAAGAACCACATCTTATTAACGAAAAGCCATTATTACAGACAACCTGGCTCCAACCGGGCCAAAAACAAACCATTCAGGAACCCGTCTGCCATCACTCACAGGTCAATTTTTACATTATGATTTAAAAACAAAATGCTATTACTGACAACTCTAAAATCCAAAAACCTTTCAGTGGAGAACATTACCAAAAGTAATGGATCTTATTTAAAGTTTACTCAATTTACTTGAAAGTATCCATCCAACAAATAAACACGAATGTGCAAGCGAATTTTAGTTCGAGGGTAGCTGAATATATTTTTGGAGGTAGTCAGTTGAATTCGAGGTAAATGGTCCTTTTTTGCGCTGTTGGAAAAAACGTTCTGGGCAGAACGCTTGAATCAAAAGATTCATTATACATATTATTAAAGAGGTGGAAGCTTCACAGAAAACTTTTTAAAAGTTCTGCAGAAAAGCCGTCTGGACCAGAACTTTTGCCACTCTGCATGGCTGCACTCGCATCGCTAACCTCACTCAAACTCATCGGAGCATCAAGGGTTGCAACTGAGTCAGCAGCCACCCTAGGAAAGGGGAAATTTTGGAAAAAGCTAAGCAGGTCCTCATGACAGGGATTTTGCTCAGAAGTGTATAAAGACACGTAATAATAATAAAGCATTATTAATATCAAGGGGGTCACAAATCAAACCTCTACTTGTGCCGATTTTTGGGATGAAACCTGAAGCAGATGACTGCCTAAGTTGGTGAGCTAGGAGTCCACCGGATTTCTCACCGTGTTCATAAAAAGTATGCCTAGACTTAATGAGTCCCTCAACTGCATGTGAAGCGAAAAGGGTGTCAAACTCCGCTTTCAGAAGAAGTATCTGTTTATAAAGAGTAGGAGAAGAGGAGCTAACATATTCTCGCTCCAGTTCTAGGATACGACTGGTAAGATCTGTGAAAGTGGAACAGTGCTCTCGTTTCTCGAAGGCGACACGGGAGATCAACTGACCCCTTATGTAGGCCTTGAAAGTTTCCCACAAGGTACTATGGTTTATATCAGAAGTGGCAATGGTATCAATAAAAAAATCTATTTGAGGGGAGATAAATTTAATATGATTGACAGAGAGCAAACATTTAACCTCCAGGGGGGGAGACTGGCATGGTTA
This sequence comes from Neosilurus hyrtlii, assembly GCA_028564935.1. Taxonomy (NCBI): domain Eukaryota; kingdom Metazoa; phylum Chordata; class Actinopteri; order Siluriformes; family Plotosidae; genus Neosilurus; species Neosilurus hyrtlii. Next base: position 8,054 of record JAOUQZ010044340.1, on the reverse strand, counting down.
TTTGGAAGTTTCATGGCGAGTAGAAGAGGTGAGTGATCAGAGATAACCCTAGCATGATAGCCACAGCGCAAAATGGTCATAGTCGTAAAATCTATTTATCACCTTTGCAGCCTTAGAGATGGTAACTGCCCTATTGGAGGAAGTGTCTAGATCACCAAGACAGCAATTCAGATCGCCACCCAATATCAGATGGTGAGAGTTAACATTGGGGAGAATTAACATTCGCCAAAACTAGAGAAATATTAAATAAAGTACCTGTCACAATAACATAGCGCCCGTTTCAGTCTGCAATAATTCTGGATGAAATAAATAGAACAGAGCGATGGATGAGGATGGCAACTCCTCTCCACACGTCACCGAAGGCTGCGCGTCATTTCACCTTGCTGGAAGTAAGGTCGGGGAAGATGTGAATTGGCCGACCGTTATAGGAGAGAGACTTCATCTGGCGTGCTCAGCGAAAAATGAGCTCAAGGGTGTCGGAATAGTGGACTTTGATTATAAACAGTCTCGGTGGTAGATTCGGCATCGCCTTTGCTTGCAGTGAACTGTGGGCCCTGTCGAGTAAGGGCTTCTCTTCTAGACTAAGTATGTCCTGCAGGAGATTAGAGACGGACTCAGTAGGCGATGTGCCTTCAAGCCCCTCCGGAATGCCAACTAACCTGATGTTATTCCTCCAAGACCTACTTTCGAGGACCTCACATTTAGCCTGAAGAACACCAATGTATACGAGCGAATGGTTGTTCCGGTGTCAGTGAACTTACTGCTAAAGCTGCTTTTCACAATAAACAGAGGAACGCGCATCTCAGATCTGTTCCATTTGCTCCAGGATCTGATTCTTTGGGATGTATTTCAGGGGAGGTATATAGGCTATGCAGTAATCTGTTGCTGTATTATTTGATTTACTTTTCCTGGAATAACTAGTTCTGATATAATACGAGATTTCCCTTATCAGCACGAGTTGGAAAGCTGATCTTATCTGTTATGCACGTCCAAAATAAATAATAAATCCCCAGGTTTGATTATTAAAAACCTCTAACAGGTAATCATGCTCTGATCTGACATGGAACGAACGCATTGCAAGGGAAGGTGCAGGTTTTTACGCCACTCTGCACTCCACGAGGTATCTCTCATGCACACACATCCGCACTTCAGTTTCAAACCAAAATAAGCCAAAGCTGAGCAGCTCATGCTGCACCACAGAACTAATTCAATTAGACCCACTGGACTCGAGACAATCAAATGGAGATTATATGAAAATATACAGAGAAAAAAGTGTAAAAAGTAATTAAGAAAGAAATCACTTGGATTTGTTTAATTTACCTTTTAAGGGCAGGTTCAATACATTAGATGACACAACCAGTGCAGGGTCACAGATCCACAATGATAATCGATTTTTTCGATGAGACCGTGCATTTTTCTTTTGAATTTGAGCTAGTTTACGGAATTAAAGTTAGTTTACAGAATTTAAGCTAGTTTACAGAATTAGAGCTAGTTTACAGAATTTGAGCCAGTTTATTAAATTTGTGTTAGTTTACAGAATTTGAGCCAGTTTATTAAATTTGTGCTAGTTTACAGAATTTGAGCTAGTTTACAGAATTAAAGCTAGTTTACAGAATTTGAAGTAGTTCATTGAATTAGAGATATTTTACAGAATTTGAGCTGGTTTATGAAGTTTTAGCTAGTTTACGGAATTTGAACTAGTTTACAGAATTTGAGCTTGATTACAGAACTTGAGCTAGTTCACGGAATTAGAGCTAGTTTATGGAATTTTAGCTAGTTTACAGAATTTAAGCTAGTTTACAAAATTAGAGCTAGTTTACAGAATTTGAGCCAGTTTATGGAATTTGAGCTAGTTTATTAAATTTGTGCTAGTTTACGGAATTTGAGCTAGTTTACAGACTTTGAGCAAGTTTACAGACTTTGAGCTAGTTTACGGGTTTAGAGCTAGTTTATTAAATTTGAGCTAGTTTTTGAAATTTGAGCTAATTTATTAAATTTGGCGAGTTTAAGAATTTGAGCTAGTTTTCGGGAATTTTAGCTAGTTTATAGAATTACAGCTATTTTACAGAATTGGAGCTAGTTTAGGGAATAAGAGCTAGTTTATTGTATTAGAGTTAGTTTACGGAATTTGTTTAGAGGTGATGCTAAGCTAACCTGATGTTAGCAAAGAAAACAAGTCACCAAACAGTTACTGTAAGCGAATTTGCAAAATTAAATTATTCCTTTATATGAGGTGAAATTAGATGAAGTTCCTGCTGTCCAGTGAAGACAAGGATCATGTCTACTTTTATGTAATGTCAAACCAGAGGTGCTCATCTTAAGCAGACCTCAAAAAAGCATATGGCTAGCTATAGCATTAGTTACAGTATGTAACATGAGAATGTCTAGTTTGTTCTGAAGTTCAAGTCTTTAGCAGATGTCTACAATATTGTCAGCATTAAGGTTTCCATTAATGTACTTTTTAGAGCAAGGAACAAAAAACACAAAGTTTACGTGTGTTGCATTACCTTGACACGTCATTGAAAGCCTACACCAACCACCAAATAGGTCATCGCAACCACACCAAAGCAACAAAGCCTACGTTATAACAAGGAAAATATTGTAAATAGGTCATAAGTGCTATGATGCATACTACACATCAATACCGGAAAAGTTATCTGTGTTTTTAGCTATACCAACACAACAATTAAGATAACATCTCATCTGGAAATCTGACACAAACTGAGTAATGACCTTTTTGTGGAATAAGGCTGGAATGCACAGAACCGCCATTAGCAGAAAGCTTAGAATACGACTTGTACCTACTAATGGTGTATGAGGAGATATATTAGCAGTAGATTTGTCAATCAGAATAAGCGATTGGTCATATCCAGTTTGTACAGGCAGAATAAAATATGGGTATGACTATAGAATGACTATAGTCACTATAAAATGACTATAGAACCAATTTTCACCAATCTTAGAAGAGGGATAGTGTATGGGCCTGGCAAGAACCCGTAATAGCCAGTAATTTATGAAAGGCTTTTTAACAGTCATTTTCAAAGGATTTTTTGGTTAGCAAGAATAGGCAAAAACGACAGATAAAATTTTCATCAAACTTGGTAAATGGTAGGGCCTGGGCCTGGAAAGAACCCATTTTTATGGTGATTTGCGCATGGGATTGTTTTGAAAAAAAGAAAAAAAATCACAAAAAACCCCTTCTTTAACATGGGAAAAAATGTTTATCCCACGGCCACTAGGGGGAGACATTTAATTATAACTGTGCCAAGTTGCACAAGGAATTACATTTAATTATACACCTATTAAATGTGACTAATGCTATGAAATAAAGGGCTACTGTTTGTCTACCTTAATTATATCAGCCCTGGATATCCTTTTGCTTTTAAGCGTCGTTATTAGCAAAACCAGACGTGCTTACAGAACAACAATTAGGAGATTCATTTGTGTGCATTTATATTCATCTACTGATGGGCTGTCAGAATAAATCTATATAATGGGTGCGTCTACAAGATTATATCAACCAGATGTGGCCAAAAGCCACATGCTTGGTGTTATGACTGGAGAACATTGAAGAGATAAAAAGCAGACCAAAGCCACATGTACTGGAGAAAGAAAAAACAACATCAAAAAGGATGAAATAGGCAGAGAGAAAGATTGTGTAGAGCCTGGTGAAGAAATGAGTCAACAGTGGTGTCTGGAGAACAGACCTGGTGTTGGAAGCATGACTTCTCAAACACACACACACACACACACACACACACACACACACACACACACACACACACACACACACACACACATGAGGGAGGAACTTATAATTAATGGCTTTATTTCTGGTCAGGTACATCAGGACGATCTAGCATCACGGAGAGGCTAAAGCCTATCTCAGCTGAGACCCTGGGGCAAAGGCGGGATACACCCCAAACAACTCATCAGACCACTGCAGGGCAACCATTCACACTCACACTCACACCTAGGGTCAATTTGGAAAAGCCAATTGGCCTAATGTGCATGTTTTCGGACAGTTGGAGGAAACCGGAGTACCCGGAGGAATGAACATGCAAACTCCACACAGAAACAGCCAGGACTGAAATTCCCTGACCATCTTGCTGTGAGGCAGATGTGCTAACCACAACACAACCGTATCACCCTTGAGATATTTCATGAAAAATATTTTTAAATGTTTTGTTATGTGTTTGTAATTTGTTAATTCCCTGTGAAGTTAAAAATCTGGGTTAAAAACCTCTAAGTGTGGTGATTCCATCATTCTTGCCAGGGGATGTGGAGTTCTGCTAATGTGCAACATCTGGAAACGTGACCAAATCAAGAGAACATGGCAAATATATATTTATTTAAATTAGTATTTCAAAACATTTAAAATGAAATGGTGTGTTGTGCGTTATTGCTCATGACGATGTCCAGGTGTTGGAGTGTGTTGAAGGAAGGGGCTATATGAATCATAATGATTCACTTTATGAGTTTTAATGATTACAGCAGCAGTAATTAGGTAAATATTTACAGAATCCAGGTGAGATTAAACTTAAATATTCAGGAGGGAACAGCGAGGAGCGAGGCGTGGGCATGCTGGAAACGTTTTCTGTAGTTGGAAGTGTATCAATCTGAAACGCCCACAAATACTTCAAGTACAATTCAAACCTTACATTACATTACGTTTGTGGCATTTGGCAGACGCCCGTATCCAGAGTGACTTACATTATACAATGGAGCAATTGAAGGTTAGGTGCCTTGCTCAAGGGTCCAACAGTGGCAGCTTGGTATTACTGGGGCTTGAACCCCCGACCTTCTGAGCAGTAAGCTACAGCCATAACCATTGAACCACCACTGACCCTTGGTTGCCTCCAAACCTTTCTTCCCTCTCTGCTGTAAACTGGATGGCTTGCTCAGTTCGGGTTCTGACTTGTGTGTGTTTCCCTTTGAACATGTATTAAACCAATGAATCTGGTTAAATGTGTGCATGAGTGTGTTTGTGTTTTCTGCTTAACTGGATAAGGAGGAAAGATCAAAATGAGGAATGTTCTGCAGGAGCCCAAGGGCTCGAGATAAGGTCGTCATGGTGGGAGATAAAAACGCACCATACAAGACTAGACGAAGAAATTCTTTGCGGAATTCTTCAGAAACTGGTATAGCATCGATCTCATCTTCAATGTCGAGAAACCTTGTGTCCATCTGTCCATCTGTGTACAATGACAATTGCCCAATGACAAACTGTTCTATCCCTCAAAGGAGCCATGCTACTCTTATAGCACCAGCCTCATGATTTTAGACAGTGCTGAGATCTTTATATTATCTTTTAAAAGGGAAACTAAATCCATATCTCATATAAACTTGCATGCATAGGTTATGTCTGTTTTATAACCCTTTTTACATGTAGAACATAGGGAGGCAACACTGTAACACAAAAAGTAGAGGAAAGTCATGTGATCACCCTGTATTTTTGTCTGTAATACAGCACTAATCTGTATATGAATACATGAGGCGGTATCCTTTTCATTCATGTGTACAATCAAACTACTGTTTGATGTATGTGAACGGGATTGTGTATGATTTATATTTGTGCCTAGTTTTATTTTATTCAGGAGTTCACTATTTTATATCTGACTTATTAGTTTAATATCTGTATACTGTTATTTTTTCCATTAACTCACCTGATATGAAGTGAAGGATTCTATTCTTGTGATTTCGCGCTCTTGTGAGAGTGTAACGGCAACATTTTCAAACTGGCTTTTGTAAACTATCAAACCGATTCGAGCAGATTGCAACGTTGACACTGTAAGTAAAAACCACCTAATAATGAAAACATATATATTTATATATGTTCATGTGTAACTGGTGAATTTAGAAGGCTTGGCTTTCATGCCACTTTAAGGCTTGTTAGTATGTGTGTGTGTGTGTGTGTGTGTGTGTGTGTATGTGTGTGTGTGTGTGTGTGTGTGTGTGTGTGTGAGTGTGTGTGTGTAAAAACCTGTTATTTGTCACAGGAACAGGTTTTCAATCCAGGTTAGAAAAACGAGACCAGACTTGCGGAAAAAGTTGACTGAGAGGTTTTTGTTGTTGAGAAATCACACACATTTTTATTTCCCTTTTTCCCTCTTCCATGATCTTCTATGATCTACCTTCATACAACACTTTATTAATCAGTAAACCAATGCAAGAAGAATCGGGAAGTTAGTTCTGCATGCAGTTAGAAAAGAAAATATCAACATATCTATAAAAACTTTAATATACTTTTATAAATAAAAACATCTGAGTTATGAAACACACAATGCAACAATCCCAGCTTGTTTGCAGAGCCTACATTCTTGATGCTGTGCCACCTGTGCTATCCAGATGTTCCTACATTTACGAGTCAGATGTGTGTCAACATCTAAAACAGGGATACACCCTTTGATACACACATCCACACCCACACACCCACAAGAGTGTGTTTCACTAAAGTTCTTCAGCATTATATACTAGATTAAAGAATAAACAAGCTCTGAGGTTCTCACCTGTTCCTGTAGTTCTGTAGAACGTTATTTCTCCTCATTCTTTAATCTGTCCTCATCAACAGACTGTCCTTTCGTCTTTCCATCATTTTGAAATTTTGCACTCTTCCATCTCTCTCTCTCGTTCTGTGTCGTCTTTGCACTGATCTTCTCCTGATGTTCTCTTGATGTTCATCGTCTAGTTTTCAGCCTGACACCAATCAAAATAGGTGGAGTTTCCTTTCCTCCTCCTCCTCCTCCTCCTCCTTGTCCTCCCCCTTGTTCTCTTCCCTTCTCCACTTCTCCTCCTTTTCCTCCTCCTCTTATCTCATGCCCTATCTAATCTACTTCAGGATTGAATTTATATTTGTACGAAACACCCCTCTCTCTCTCTCTCTCTCTCACACACAAACACACACACGTCACACAGATCACACACGCAACAGTGAATCAGACTGTCTCGTTTCACTGATCCTGTTTCCCAATTTTTCTGATCCTGTATCCAAAACAGAACCCTAGGCAGTTCATCATGACTAATACAGACGTATGTTCAGGTAAACGGTTGAGAAATTAATAATTCATTTTGACTAGTTACTGTGCGGCACGGTAGTGTTGTGGTGCGGGTTTTTCTGTGAGGAGTTTGCATGTTCTCCCTGTGCTTGTGTTGGTTTCCTCCAGGTACTCCAGTTTAATTCCATAGTCCAAAGACATGCACATTAGGTTAACTAGCTGTTCCAAATGGCCTGTAGGTGTGAGTGTGAGTGTGAATGGTTGTGTGTGTTGCCCTACGATGGTCTGGTGAGTTGTTCATGGTGCACCCCGACTTTGCAGAATGGCGGCTGAGATAGGCTCCAGCCTCACCGCAACCTTAAAAGGATTAAACAGTTTGGCAAATGAGTTAGTGTGTGTGTGTGTGTGTGTGTGTGTGTGTGTGTGTGTGTGTGTGTGTGTGTGAGTGTGTGACTGAGTGCGTGCGTTTGTGTGTGTGTTTGTGTTTGTGTGAGTAATCTTATTCTCGCTTAAGGGTTATTTTCAGGAGTATTTTAGTGCTGAAGTGGGAAACAATCCACATGGTCTGATCTTCATTCATGGATTATTTTCTCATCACATCATGTGTTCCAGAGCCACACTTAATCACTTAATCCTACTGGGGTAGCAGTGAAGCTAGAGCCTGTCTCAGCCAACAATGGGTGAAGGCGAGGTACACCATGAACAGCTCACCAGACCTTCTACAGAAAATAAAACGGTTCGTCCAGCAAAATAAGTATAATTTCATTCATTGTTTCTTTCATTCATTCATTTTCTAAGCTGTTTAATTCTAATTAGAGTTGCGGGCGGGCTAGCTCTCAGCTGACTCTGGCCGAGGGCGGGGTACACTCTGAACAGTTGATCAGCCACGGCAGGGCAGAAACACGCTGTTGGCAACCCAATGGCCTACTCTTTACGAATGATAGCAATAGTTCTTTTACAGGCCTATCAACACAGACAGTGAGAAACATGGCTGGCCTTTGATAACCCAGTTAGCTGCACTGGTGGGCAGCAGTGACAAATCAGTGATAGTGGGGCTTG
>JAOUQZ010044339.1:0-11688 GCA_028564935.1 Neosilurus hyrtlii | reverse complement strand
CAGAGAGAGAGAGAGGGAGAGGGGGAATGTGAGAGAAAGAGGAGAGAGGGGGGAGAGAGAGAGAATGTGAAAGAGGAGAGAGAGAGAGAGACAGAGGGGGAGAGAGAGAGGGGGAATGTGAGAGAAAGAGGAGAGAGAGAGAGAGGCAATGTGAGAGAAAGAGGAGAGAAAGAAAGAGAGAGGGAGAGAGAAAGACAGAGAGAAAGAGAAAAAACAGAGAAAGACAGAGAAATAAAGACAGAGAAAGAGAGAGAAAGACAGAGAGGAGAGAGAGAGACAGAAAGACACAGAGAGAGAGAGAGACAAAAAGACAGAGAGTGCAATAGGAAGAAAGAGAGAGACGGAGAAAGAGAGAAAGACAGAGAGAGAAAGAGAGAGAGACAGACAGAGAGAAGAGAGAAAGACAAAGAGTGCAATAGGAGAGAGAGAGAGAAAGACAGAGAAAGACAGAGAGAAAGAGAGAGAGAGAAAATGACAGAGAGAGGGAGAGACAGAGAGGAGACAGAAAGACAGAGAGTGCAATAGGAGAGAGAAAGACAGAAAGTGCAATAGGAGAGAGAGACGGAGAAAGAGAGAAAGACGGCGAAAGAGAAAGAGAGAGAAAGACAGAGAGAGAGGGAATGTGAGAGAAAGAGAGAGAGAAAGACAGAGAGAAAGAGAGAGAGACAGAGAGAAAGAAAGAGAGAAAGACAGAGAGAGGAGAGAGAAAGACAGAAAGAAAGAGAGAGAGAAAAAAGACAGAGAGAGGGAGAGACAGAGAGAAGAGAGAAAGACAGAGAGTGCAATAGGAGAGAGAGAGAGAGAGAAAGACAGAGAGTGCAATAGGAGAGAGAGACGGAGAAAGAGAGAAAGACAGAGAGAGAGATAAAGACAGAAAGAGAGAGAGAGAGAAAGACAGAGAGAGAGAGAACCATCGTTAGTGTGGTTAGAAACGTGGTGTAGTGGTTGGCATGTCCGCCTCGCTGCAGTAAAGTCCTGGATTCAACTCCCGGGTTCTGCGTTTCTGGGTGGGGTTTGCATGTTCTCCACATGTTTGAGTGGGTTTCTTCCGGGGACTCCGGTCTCCTCCCACAATATAAAGGCATGCACATGAGGCTAATCGCTGCTTCAGATTGCCCCTTGGTGTGCGTGAGTGTGGATGGTTGTATATGTGTGTTGGCCCTGCGGTGGACTTTTGGGCTGTTAAGGGTGCACTCCATCTTGGCCCACTGTCGGCTGAGCTAGGCTCCAGCCACCCAACTACCCTGATATGATTATGCGGCTTTGATAATGAGTGCGTAAATGAGAGAGCTGTGGCAGCCATATTGGATATCGGACCGTGACGAAAAAGGGACGTCCACACAGGAAGTGATGAGCGACAAGCGACTATGTAAAGCCAGTGAACCCCAGCATCAGAACGATGAGCGTACGCAATGTGGGCGGGTGTACAGTTTAACTGAGAAGAACTTTCATACGACGTGATTCGAGCAATAACCAATCAGAGATAACAATACCGTTGATGGACAGATGCCACCAAACATGGAGCTCCCCAAACCATTTACCGCAGGGAAACACCAAACACGAGTTTAACTGTCCCGCCTCCAGCACCATGGAAGAGCAGCTGATTACTGCCATGTGCTTTACGACTACACACCGAAATTTTACAAGAATAATAACCGGAAATGGCGAAATAATATAAGCTAATGAAAATACAAGCTATTTATTAGTGAACTAGCTAGATACTGCTCACGGACCCACACTTCCTGTAAGGAACTAGTTGTCCACTGCAAACCGCTTCACTTGGAAACATTTTGCAGTGGGAAACACGCAAAGGTTCCATAGACAAACAGGGCTGGCCACGAGATCGTCAACCGCTTGTGTCATGAAGTGATTCGCATGTTGCTCAAATCCCTTGTCGCTTATCACTTCCTGTGTGGATGCTGCTTTACATTTTAGCAAGTTTATATTCATCATTTTCTTGCCTGAAAATTATCACAAACTGCTGCTTTCAGAAAACAATAATAATAACAACAACAACAACAACAACAGAGTAAATGTATTAGTCTTACCCTCTTGCTAGCAAACTCATAAATGTGTAGCAGGATTTGGAATTTAAGAAACACCAAAAACAAAGAAAATCTTTCGAACACATTGACCTTCTCAGTGCTGTTGCTGCTTTCTCACCTGTGAGAAAATGTGTCAGGAGCTCACCTTTATTCCAGTCGCATAACAACAATGGTAGCTATTCATTTACGCTTGTCTCACTTTTCCAAGCCAGATGTACAAGTTTATTTGTTAGCTGAAAGCCAAGAAGGTTATTCGAGCCTTAAACCATTCATTCAAATCGGAGACACACCGTGGTAACCTGTACCTGTCATTTGTTCGTTTAGTCTTTCTTTAGGTCTTTCAGCCCATTTTTTTGCACAAAGCAAACACACTAAATTGCCCCTCTAAAATTACATGCATTGTCCCAAACCACATACTGCGTTCACTCTTCAGACTGCAGAAACGCCACTTCAGAGTTTAACCCTACATCACGTACAGTTGCTATCCGCTCTGCTGTATGTACAGGAACAAAACACTATGTAGTGCGGCACCGTGGTGTAGTGGTTAACATGTCCTCCTCATCGCAAGCAGGTCCTGGGTTCGTGTCCCAGGCTCAGGCATTTCTGTGTGGGGTTTGCATGTTCTCCCCATGCTTGCATGGGTTTCCTCTGGGAACGCCTGTTTCCTCCCACAGTCCAAAGATTACAGAACAAGAACATTAGGCTAATTGGCTGTTTCAAATTACCCCAAGGTGTGAGTTGACCCGGCGTTGGTCTGGCGAGCTGTTCAGGATGTACCCAGCGTCGGCTGAGAAAGGTTCCAGAATCTCCTTGACGCCAGTAGGATTAAGTGGTTTGGCATATAAGAGAGTGAACACTATTAAGAACGCTACACTAATACTATATAGTTTTCCTGTTGTAAATCTCCCGTCCTACCACATACCAAAGTTCTTCCACTGGATTTAGATCAAGCCCTGAACTCATTACGATGTTCAGAAAACCAGTCTGAGACGAGTTTTGCTTTGTGCCATGGTGTGTTATTATGCTAGAAGTAGCCATCGTTGGTGCCCAACTCTGTTCCTGGAGATCTACCTTCCTGAAGACTTTGGCTGCATTGCTAATCACACTCACCTGACCATCTATCAAGATTAAAGACTAACATGAAGACTAAGTGATTATTAGATCTGTCAAGTGGGCCGATTTTGGTTGAAGATGAAGTCTTCAGGTGGGCAGATCTCAAGAAACAGGCTTGGGCACCCCAAAGTGTGGGAAGAAAACATTCCCCCCATCATTACACAACCCCCACCAGCCTGGAGTGTAGACACAAGGTAGGTTTGGTCCAGGGATGCATGCTGTTGGGACCAAATTCTGACCCTACCCTCTGTGCGCCTGAATAGAAGGTGAAATTCATCAGATCAAGCTACATTTGTCCAGCCTTCAACTGTCCAGGTTTGGTGGGGCGGTGCCCACTGCAGCCTCTGCTTTCTAATAATTGGCGGATTGCTATGGTAGAAGAGGAATAAACATGATGTTCTTCAGGACAAATTTTATATACATTTTGATTATTTATATATTTGATTTGATTTCATTACAGTGCACTACAGAGTGAGAGTAGTTTCATACATTAAGTTGTGTCATTACCGTGAACATGAAGCAAACATTTTGGGAAATAGTAAAAATCATAACCAGTTTTACGGCAGCAGACAGGAGGAATGTCTCATCTGTATGAATCTGCTCCAGTCCAGATGTTGAGTAACATGTAAACATTGCTGTGATGAGGCTGATCGATAGCGTGGGTATTTCCAGCCAAGCCTGAGACGGCATGACTCAATGGGAAAAAACACACATCCAAGTGTCGTTGCAGGTGTGAATAAAGAATGTCGATCATTGGCAAGTCTCTACAACTTTTGGGGAGTGACAGACCTTTTACAGAGTATGAGACAGTGCACTTCCTTCTAATCAGGAATGCATACCTGTCACTACATGATCTGAACTCTTTACACTTCCTCAGTATCTTGATTACAGTTGGTGTTGAGTAATCAGAGCACCATCGTAATATTTACATAGAATACGTACATGCCTGTTGTAGTGAAGGAGGTGTGGCCTGACTGTCAGTGTCGCCACTGGTGGTCCCATTGTAGGAGGTGTTGCCTGTGTCTCTGTTAATTTCAGTAAAGACTGGGTGGCCTCAGTGCCTGTCAGTCCCAATAAAGGAGATGTGGCCTATATATCTGTCAGTCCCAGTGAAGGAGGTGTGGCATCTATGCTTGTCAATCCCAGTGAAGGAGGGGTGGCCTCTGTGTCTGTCAGTCATAGTGAAAGAGGTTTGGCCTCAATGCCGGTCAGTCCCAAGGAAGAGCGTGTGACTTCTATGCCTGTCAATCCCAATAAAGGAGGTGTGGCCTCAATGCCAGTCAGTCCTAGGAAGTGTGGCCACTATACCATTCAATTCAAGGTGTGGCCTCTATGGCAGTGAAGAAGGTGTGGCCTCCATGCTTGTCAGTCCCACTGAAAGAGGCGTGGCTTCTATACCTGTCAACAGCAATGAAGGAGGTGTGGCCTCTCTGTCAGTCAATCCCAACTGAGGAGGCGTGAACTTTATTCTTATCAGCTTCAGCGAAACAGGTGTTTCCTCTGTGCTGTCAATCCCAATAAAGGAGGTGGGGCATCCATGACTGTCCATCCCAATGAAGGATGCGTGGTCTTAATGCCAGTCAGTTCCAGTAATGTTGGTGTCGTCGTCTACTCCTGAACGTTGCATTTTCTCCTGAAATCAGATTAATCTGGAATTAAATAAATTTATGTATCTTCTGATATTCCATAAAATCAATTCCAACAACGCTAACAGAACAGAGCTGATGTTTGAAAATGGCAGCACAGAAAATATTACTGAATTATAACATTAAATAAACAGTTTTAGAATTTCAATCAACATTGTAATTTCTACTGTGCAAAGTAATTTAGAATTGTAATTTTATATAAACGTGTCTACAGTGTGTTTAATATGTTTGATGTTATTCGTATGAATAACATGTTTATTATTCTGTAAATAGTCCTGCTCATCTTTCAGAGCTAACCAGAATTAAACAGGTTCTTATGTTCCTAAAGAAAAAAACAAATCCTGAAAGATCTGAGAGTCCAAAGTCACATGGTTTAAAAGGGGAGATCACAGCAGAGAGAAGAAGGACTAAGGTGTTCGAAAGCGAGACGGGAGGAACGAAACAGCCGTGGTTCAACGCGTTGTTCAAAACAAATTCATAAAAAATGTAAAATATGTAAAAACCACTGGGTCGAAGAGCTGTAGCCACAATTCTTCTATCGGTTGCATATTTTTGTGACACAGGAAAACCAGGAAGATTTATTGCAACACCAGACAGCGAGACGAGTTTACAGACCTGCTTCTCTCCAGCATATTTTTATTTCCTAAAGAACGACACATCAGGCTTTTCATCCAGTGGAGCATCGGAAAGTCAGTTCACATCCCTTAGTTACAGCAGCTAACGTCCCCGACACATGATGCCCCCACATCAGCGATTACGCCCAGTTATTACGAATCAGGTTGTATTCTAGTCCAGCACGGTGGTGAAGTGGTTAGCACGCCTGCCTCACAGCACGAAGGTTCTGGGTTCAGGTTCTGTGCTCAGTTTGCATGTTCTACATCTGTTTGCGTGAGTTTCCTCTGGGTACTCCAGTTTCCTCCCACAGCCCAAAGACCTGTTTCAATTTATTCTAGGTGTGAGTGTGAATGGTTTTGTGTGTGTTGGCTCTGTGATGGACTAGTGAACTGTTCAGGGTGTACCCCACCTTCACCCAAAGTCAGCTGAGATAGAGACAACGTCCCCACAACCCAAGAAGTGTTAAACAGTTTGGCAAATAAATGAGCGAATGAATGAAGGAAAGAAAGAAAGAATGAATAATTAAATGTATAAAAGAATGAATGAACGAATGAATGAATGAATCAAAGAATAAATGAATGAATGAAAAAATAAATGAATGAAAGAAAAAATGAATGAAAATAAGATTGAATGAAAGAATGAATAAATAAAATAATAATGAATGAAAACAAATGAATGAATATAATAATTAATGAATGAATAATTAAATGTATAAATGAATATATGAATGAATAAAAGAATAAATGAATGAAAGAATGAATGAATGAATTCTAAGAAATAATGTAAGAATTAATGAAAGAATAAACGAATGAATGAAATAATGAATGAATGAATGAATGAAAGGAAGAATGTAAGAATGAATGAATGAATGAATGAAAGGAAGAATGTAAGAATGAATGAATGAATGAATGAATGAATGAATGAATGAATGAATGGTGCATTCTGAGTTAAATAGGTTGGAAATGTTTCCATTGTATTTATTTTTTAAACATTTGTGCATCTTGAATTAAAAACCACCCCAGACGTGTTCAAGTTGATTCCCAGATTCTTTTATTCCTCCTTCCCTTCTCTCTTAATATCCACCCATTAAATAAAGTTTTCCCTTCGTCACAACAGTCACTTCCCTACACCCACTTATCCTGCTACAGGTTAATGGTTAATGAGGTTAATGAGAACACTGCGGTGTAATGTGTGTGATATCAGACGGGATCAGTGAGAAATGCAGGGATAGTGCAGCCTTCCATCAGCGGCTCTGAACAAACAGCGGTGTGTATTGCTACTGATGAGTCAGCACATAGTGCCAACTGACCACCAGGGCAGCAGAGAGAGAGAAAAAGAGAGAGAGAGAGAGAGAGAGAGAGAAAGAGAGAGAGAGCAGAGAGTAAGAGAAAGACAGCATGAAAGAAAGACAGTGATTATGAGAGAGATTGAGAGTGAAACAGAGGCAGACAAAGAGAAAGTCAAAGAGAGAGAGAGCGAGAGAGAGAGAGAGCAGAATGGGGGGAAACAGGAGAGGGAGAGAGAGAGAGAGAGAGACAGAGAGAGAGAGAACCAGATATGATGCTTATATTTATTAGAGTTAACAATGAAATAAAAGCGCTGCTGCAGCTGAAGGTCCTGATCGCTCTGATGTTAATGATTGGCTCACTGTCTCACTGGCCGTCCGCCGGGGCCGTCCCCCGCAGGGCATGGTGAGAGGGGTGTATGAAAAGTGGATGTGTGAGTGTGGGACTTAGTGGGGAGGAGGGTGGAGAAGGAGGGTCGGAGGTGCCCTGGTTTCCGGGCTGTGTGGCCGGAGCATCGGGGTGGGTGCTGGCCCGCACCGGGTGGTTGTCTGGGGGGCCTGATTCTCCTGGACGTGGTGTGGGCCGTCTACCTTGGGGGAGGGGGGCTGCCTCCGGGGCCTTGGGGCCCTGGACCCTCTACTCTGGCCGCCCTGGGTGGCTGGGACCTGGCGGGGTCGGCGGCTACTGGTCCTGGCTTGCTGGGGCCTCTGCAATGACGTCACAACAAAATGGCAGATATTTTGATTGTCCACTCAACAGGTGGCAACAAACACCAATTGTTACACAGCGTTGCTGTGTTTACATCACGTTTGGGATGTCACTGATATTATCTAAATCTTTTATGTATACTTTCGTATACATTTTTTTTGTGTATTTTGTGGGGTCATGAGCTCTTTAACAGAGTGTAACAGAGCATAACAGACCTTGATGTGCTATCGTCGGGGATCTTGATAATTTGGGAAACAGGATTCCTTCAAGTTTCATGGATGTGAGCTTGTTACCCCGATCATGCTCCAAATGTGCTCCTAAATCATGGAACTCCACCCTTTTTTGAATCGTGGAGATCGAGGACATCATGGCCCAGTGTAAACAGAGCTACACATGTTCTCGTACTGCATCATTACAAGAAGTAGCTGTGATCAAATCTCTGCAAATCACTCTCTAGTGGCTCAGTGCTTAAATTGATCAGCTATAAAAACATTCACTCATCTGCACAACTGCTGGACCCTATCTTAGCCAACACTGTGCAAAGGCAGGGAACTTCCTGCACAGCTTGCCAGACAGTCGCAGGGCAACACACACAACCATTCACTCCAAGGGGACAATTAGCAATTTACTTTAAAACAGCCAATTAACCTAATGAGCAGGTATTTGGACTGTGAGAGAAAACCAGAGTACCCAGAATAAACCCATGCAAGCATGGGGAGAACATGCAAACATGCTTTGAGGTGGATGTGCTAACCACCATCCCGCTGTAATAAAAACAATTATACGAAATGCAGTGATTAATAAATAAATTAGAGATAAAATAATATTCACCATGAACTGCTCTGATGCCACACAGTGTGATTGCAGTAAATAGTAAGCACTGGTTGCTAGGCGATATAAAGATTATGGGGTCTATGGATAACAATGGCCAAAAAAGTCAATAATGTACAGCTTCACTACTTCATGTAGGTCTACAATATACAATGATTCAGTGAGAATGAACAGATTTTTATTTTTCATTAATTTGGTTATTTTCCAAACCGCCTAATTCTAATTAGGGTCGAGAGGAGGCTGGCGCCCATCTCAGCCGACTCTAGGCAAGGGCAGAGTACACCCTGGACAGCTCGCCAGGCCATCACGGGGCAGAAACACGCTGACGGCTATGCAGCCGACTCTTCATGAAAATCAGCAATGGCTCACCACAGACAGTGAGAGACATGGCTGGCCTTTGATAACCCATTCGATTTTTATTTTTCTTTATTTTATATTGCTTTAGTATGGATATAGCGTGGATGGCATGGTGGTGTAGTGGTTAGCACAGCTATCTCTTAGCAAGAAGGTCTTGGGTTTGAGTCCCAGAGTTGGCAAGGGTGTTTCTGTGTGGAGTTTGCATGTACTCCCTATGCTTGTGTGGGTTTCCTCTGGGTATAGGATGAGGCGGTTCAGCAAATAAGTGAGTGGTGTGAATACAGCATGTTTTTAAAGATGTTTTAGTCAAAACATTTAATACATTTATTACCATCAGGGGGCGTGCAAACACTAATAATACACAAGGATGCCAAAATACACCAATACAAGCATATGAAAGATGACAACAGAAAGAATAAATTTAGATTTTTTTAGATAAATTTATAATTTAGAATAAATACTAAAAAATACTGGGGATTGCAAAGCTAAAAACTTTTTACAGCATTTTTCTCAAATCATCATGTACCCCATTAATGCAACTGGACATTCCTAATTAATCCTAAGTAGCATTTATATTTGAATAACACGCCACACCTTCCAATCAAAGGCACGACATAACATGCATCAGGACATTTTCTGAGGTCCTGTATCTTTTCCCTCGAAGTTTAATTCGAGTTAATTTTAGAGAATTGCTTAAACATGTCAATAAGTTATGGAGGGTGTTTATATTATTATTATTATTATTATTATTATTATAGTTGTTATAATAATGATAATAATAATAATAATGATAACAACAACTATAATAATAATAATACTAATAACAATAATAATAATAATAACAACTAGTAATAATAATAATGATAATAACAGTAATAATGCTAATAATAATTATAATACTATTATTATTATCATTATCATTGTTATTGTTATTATTATTATTATTATATTATATTATATCATTATTATTATTAATATTATTATTATTATTATTATCATTATTATATTTGTTGTTATCATATTTGCTGTTGTTATTATTATTATTATTATTATTAATATTGTTGTTGTTGTTGTTGTTGTTGTTGTTGTTGTTGTTACACTCAATGTTGTTACAGTTGTGCATGTGTCGGTTTTTCCTGGGTACTCCAGTTTCCTACAGTCTCAGAAAAAATGACAGTTGGCCAATTGGCTGTTCCAAATCCCCTCTATGTGTGAGTGTGTGAATGGTTGTGTGTGTGTGTGTGTGTTGCCCTGCGATGTCCTGGCGAGCTGTCCAGGGTATACCACGCCCTCAGCCAGAGTTGGCTAAGATGGGCACCAGCCTCTCTACGACTCTAATTAGAATTAAGCAGCTTCGAAAATGAATGAATAAAGTTTGTTATGCATACAAATACAGTATTATCGTAATCTAATCTTATCAATTAAAAAACATTTAAAAATACCAAATAGATGTTTTCACTTATAATTAGGTTCAGGTTCAGGTTTCAACTCACAATCATACATTTCAAAAAACCACTTAAAAATTTCACACCAGAATTTATACAGGCTTGGGCACAACCAGAAAAGGTGGCCCCAAGACTCCTCAGCGGACTTAAAATTTTAATTTGACTTACATCAATCACATAAGGAAGAAATAGAAGGATAGATTCTGAGGCTCTTCTCCCCAACAATATCCTCAATCTGTATCCCCAACTCCTCCTCCCAAGCTGTCTTAATAGATTGTGTATCAAATCGGGTCTGTTCAGAGAGCACCTTAACAAAATCAGAAATCAGGTGGGCCCAACAGGTATGTGTAAATCTTTTTTACTTCAGACAGATGCTCAAAATTAGGTACATTATGGCATACAAAATGTCTAACTTGTAAATACCTAAAAAATGTGTAGATGGGATAGAGAACCTTTCCTTTAATCGAGAGAATGAAGCGAACTGTTTATCAGTATATAAATCTTTTATTGTGACGATACCATTCAGTCTCCAGCTACCAAAAGTTCCATCTAAGAGAGATGGAGGGAATGCCTGATTGTGGTAGGCTGGAGCGTGAATAGTGGCACCTGGCAGTCCACAATTCTTCTTAATTTGATGCCAGATTTTCAAGCTATTCAAAAATAATTTGGCCCAATCCACCATGTTTTTGACATGTTTCCAGATAAAGGGCATGATTATGGAATCTAAGGGAAGATTAAGGGAAGTGTTAAATGACTTAGTCAGAAAATGGGAATAAGTATAAGAATCTCGGCAGAGTGACCATCTTGATAGCATTGACACGACCTATCATGGAAAGGGGAAGGATAAGCCACTTATCAATGTCCTCTTTCAAGCCTTCCACCCTCACAAGGAAATTTAATTTGAAGATTAACATGGGATTCTTGGGCAGATTTACTCTCAGGTATTTGAGTCTTTCTGTGATTTTGAAAGGGAGATTCTGCAGAAAGTAAGAATCCAGTTCCCCTACTAGTGGCATAAATTAACTCTTTTTGCCAATTAATCGTGTATCCTGAGACTTGACTAAAGGAATTTATGAGGTCTAGTAAAATAGAAATCGACTGCTCAGGCTGTGACATAAAAATGAGCACATCATCTGCATATAGGGAGAGATGGTGATCCACATCTCCTAGGTGTATGGGTTTAAAAGTGGACTGTTGCCTCATGCTAATGGCCAGAGGCTCAATCGCAATTGCAAAGAGCAGTGGGCTCAGTGGACATCCCTGGTGTGTATTTGTTGAAAATGGAATTAATCTATCCTGGTTAGTTAGAACACATGAAGTAGGGTTGGCATATAATATTTTGATCCATTAGAAAAACCGGGCACCAAATCCAAATTCCTCCAAAACCCCCTGATCAAATGCTTTCTCCACATCTAAACAAGGCAGCCTCCTCATGGCTCCTACCATAATCGTGATACATTATATTCATTAATATTCTAAAATTAAAAAAAAAAATCTGCCTGGGCGGCATGGTGGCGTAGTGGTTAGCACATCTGCCTCACAGCAAGAAGGTCATGGGTTCGATTCTCAGGCGTTTCTGTGTGGAGTTTGCATGTTCTCCCTGTGCTTGCGTGGGTTTCCTCCAGGTACTCCGGTTTCCTCC
>JAOUQZ010044337.1:0-10000 GCA_028564935.1 Neosilurus hyrtlii | reverse complement strand
TTTGTCATGATACAAGTCAACCAATCTTTACTTCAGAAGTGTTACAGAGAACACTGTGATCACATGACATACTGGTTCTTTTAAAGTAAACATCAGAATAAATATCACTATGTGATTATCAGCATGCAGATTTAGACGTAATGCTAACTGATAGTGTGTGTGTGTGTGTGTGTGTGTGTGTGTGTGTGTGTGTGTGTGTGTGTCGTCCAGTGAGATTAACCGATTGGATCTGGGGCTGGTGGTTGAGCTATGGAATAAAGGTTTGATCTGGGACACCATGGTGGGAACGGCCTGGATCCCTCTTAACACTATTCCCCAATCAATTGAGGTGAGAACACACATTCAGAAAAACAGACACCACCACCACAGGTGACATCATCAGGTAGGCAAATCAATGCCGTTTGTGCAAGCGCTTGTGCGTTCGGTGTTTGCATTGATACTCTGTGTTGATGAGTGTGTAAAAGCCAGTGACATGTTGCTGCTTGTCGTGTGTTTGTTACGTTGTCTTACTTTGTTCAAACCAGTCAAAGAATCCTGATATTTAGGAATGTTTATTTACTCCAAACTCAACACGAATACTTACAAACGTAAAATATCTGGATTTATCTGTAAGTTATGTGTTATTTGATCAGAGTTATTCATGCACGGAGCGAAATTTACTGTTCATTTTAACACAGTAGTAAGTTTAACTTTTCAGGGTTTTTAATATTTTTTTTGCATACTTACCATTGGTGTTCCTGAGCTAACCACTGAAGTCTGCAAATATATTCAAGTGCTTCTATCATTATTTGTGTAGCAGGCTACATTGAAGAAAGTAACAGACTACAGAGTCGAGTGCAGTAGGCACAAGACGTATAAAGGCGGTGGGGGGTATTCCTTCATGTAGATCATTTAGATTCAATTTCCCAGCATTTTAACTAAAAATGTTACATTGTTGAGAGGAGCCAGTTGAGGTGGTTAGTGATTAGTATGCCTCCCTGGTGTGGTGATTCGGGCATGTTTCAACCGGGAAGAGACCCCAGGGTCGACCCAGAACAAGCTGGAGGCAGCATGTCTCTTGGCTGGTCTAGGAACGCCTGCAAGATAAAAGGTGTAGTGATGCTATGTGAGTCAGTTTGTCTGTGAACAAAGTACAAAACACACCTGTGCATGGATTTTACCAAACTTTGTGGAGACACGACCCTACCTGAGTCCCAGAGATTAATTGATTGAAATGTCCAGGTCAAGGGTCAAGGTCAGAGGGAAGGTCACGACGTTTTGGTGATTAAGAGTTTATATTTTCAATACAACTGCCGACAGACATGCTGTTACTTTGCAGAACTAATAGGAAACCATTTATTGACTTTAAAATGAGACAGTTACCTTTTATCTTGAGTGACTTTGAAAAATGAAAATGAAAGTCATAGGATTTTGCGCCCTTATACCTTCAAAAAACTGATGATAGACATGCCGCTACTATGGAACACTAATAGGACACCATATATGGACTTTTAAATGAGATAATTACTTTTGACCTTGAGTGACCTTGAAATGTACAAATCAAGATCACAGTATTTCTGGGTGACCTTTAATGGTCAAACCTGAGCAATTTCATAGAGCCTTCAAAAAAGTTTTAGTCACATCCACGTATTATAGAATATATAAGACTTATCTGGAATGTGACATATCAGTATAAAGACTGTCCACAGACACTACACAATTTTTTTATATCAAACAAGCAGAGAGTTTGTAAACCTTACAACGCATTGTTAATGAATATGTGATGAGTGAATATTGTGTTTTAACTTCCATTATCAGTTCATATTGGCTTAATACAAAAGTTTCCTTTTACCTAAAATGTACTACTTTTACAAATAGTATTAAGTGGTTTGGTAAACGAGAAGGAGAATAATATAATAAAAGTGTTTCTGTGTGGAGTTTGCATGTTCTCCCCATGCTTGTGTAGGTTTCTTCCAGGTACTCTGGTTTCCTCCCACAGTCCAAAGACATGCACATTAGGCTAACTGGCTTTTTCAAATTGTCCCTTAGTTGTGAGTGTGAGTGTAAATGGTTGTGTGTGTTGCCTTGCGATGGTTTGGCAGACTGTTTAAAGTGTACCCTACCTTTGCCCAATTTCGACTGAGAGAGCCTCCACCCTCCCCGCGAGCCTAATAGAGGATTAAGTGGCTCAGCAAATGAGTAAGAGAGTGATAACAAAAGTCATAAACAGATTTAGGAAAGAAGTCTCCAGTTTTAGCACTTCGTAAACACTGCTGTGAGCAGTGGTGGCTCAGTGGACAAGGCTGTGGGTTATGGCAGAGAAGGTTGGGGGTTCAAGCCCCAGTATCACTAAGCTACCACTCTTGAGCCCTTAAGCAGGGCCCTCAACTGCTCAGTTGTATGAATGAGATAAAAGAAATGGAAGTTGCTCTGTTAAATGCCATAAATGAAAAGCTGTAGCTTGTTAAAGTTTCCGCTTCTTAATTATTATTATTTTTTGTATTCATTTCAGATAATAATCACACTGCGCACATTTAATTATTTTCCTGCTAGAACAGAACACACACAGGGTTTGTTATTACTATACAACAAAATGATCACATGATGCTCATGATGATGCTTGACAGGAGGGTCCTGGTGAGTGGATCCCACTGGACTCGGAGGTCCTGATGAAGGCCGATGAGATCTACGGCACTAAGAACCCGACTCTTCACCATGTGCTGCTGGACACACGCTTCGAGCTCCCCGTTGGTGAGGAAGCTCTCTGAATTATATCATACAATGTTTAGGAGTGAGAATAGAGACAAATGCTTAGACAAGAAGCATGAACAAGAGGCCGGGTGATGGAGTTGTTCTCTTCATGAATTCTACTTTTTTAAGACATTCCCGAGGACGAGGCGCAGTTCTGGACCAAGAAGCTGGAGCACATCAATGCTATGAGGATTCATGATGAGGTACAGAGTGATTAAAGTCTGGATTTTTTATTAAAATGTCTGCATGTGACCTTAATGATCTACTTAACATACACGATCATGCTGCTTGACACCAAATTTAGAGAAGAAGTAAAGGGAATATGTTTAATTAAGCCAGATTGAGCTACTGTACCCTGGAGAGGGAAGTGTCTCAGTCCTTTCACGTTCTCACTAACACTGTGGAGAGCTCTGCTGTCAGAGAAATACCTTCAGACAACAGTGTAGACGTTTAGGGGCAGATCTAGGATTTTAGGAAGGGGGAAGGCTCACCAGTTGATGAGTAGCTTTACCTAGCTGATATACATTTTTAACATATTACTTACATTGAGAGCTATAGTATTGCAATTGTGTGAAAGAATATATTAAAACATCAATGGTTTTCAGGCCTTTACCCAGGATTGGTTAGAACGGCTTTCACTAGAGGGGTCTAGGGACACGCGCAAAGAAAATTGTGATGATTTTGGTGGCATTTCAGGGGTCCCAACGACATCCCATGGTGAAATTCATTGACTTTTTCATGACTTCTCCATGACCAATCATAAAAATGTAATGACCTTGTGCAGTCATGAATATTACAATAAAGAACCACAGAGATCGGACATGAGTAAATAGACACCCTAAACCATCAACTCTAAAAAATACACTTCCATTCTTCAGGAGGGGATCTTGCCTTTTTTCTCCAGAGGTCAGTTTAAAAAGAATCGCACCTTGTTCATGTCACAAGTCGAAAAAAATGCAAGAACGGGAGGAACAAAATGGCTTCTCGTGGCCAAGTCAGTCACCTGACATGAACCCGATCGAACATCTTTGGGCAATACTGGACAACGCAGTAAGAAAAAGAGCAAGAAGACCAAGAAGCTGGAGTTTGCGATCAGAATGGTCTGACATCTCACAAGTAAAAATTCACAGCTGATTGATTCCATGCCTGAGAGAATTAAAGCACTAAACAAGGCCAAGGGACAGTCAACAAAATACTAATTTCCGCATTTTGTGTATTTTTGTGTTTTGATGAATCTTTTTTATTTTGGAAAAATGTGGTCATTCTGAAATTTTGGGTGTCTATGTACTTATGTACATAGATTTCCATCAAATATTTCATTGAAAATGTATTTTAGTTTAATATTTTTCATAAAAAAAACAAAAATCAGGTACAAACCCAGAATATGAACATATACTGCCAAGGAACATGACATGTTTATTTATAATTAGTATTTCTCATTGATAAAGGACAAATTGGGGCTTGTTGTTTATCAGACTCCATCTCGAGGCCCCCAAAACTTAAAAAACTCGAGGCTCTCCACCCCGCTGTTTCTGCTACTGAAGTTAATTACAGAATGTGTAGTTTTTATCCTCGGCATGTTTTTAAGAGTGTAATGAGCCCTCTATATAACCCTCTGTCTCCACCTGCTGCTGGCTCTGAGCTACTGCACTGTCTCACACATTCATAGAATAGAAAAATAATACAATAGAATGGTGTTTCATTGATCCTTGACAGGCGGCATGGTGGCACAGTGGTTAGCACGTGCACCTCACAGCAAGAAGGCCTGGGTTCGATTCCCATTCGAATGTTCTCCCCATGTTTACATGGGTTTCCTCCAGGTGCTCCGGTTTCCTTCCACAGTCCAAAGCCATGCACTGTAGGCTAATTGTTACATATACAGTAGTTTGTTACAGCAGCATCACTCAACCAGCACCAAAAATATATAATTTTAATATTAAAAAGGAAGTAGTGAAAAGAAAGGGTTAAAAAGCCATATAATTTTACAAAATATGGAGAATATACAGAATAATTATCAGATTATGTGTTCATATTCTCTAGACAGAATAGAGATTTAGTTTATGTGTTTATGTATTATTGGTGTGTCTGGTGCAGGACGATGAGGGGCGAGGAATGGCGGTCCCATCTATCCCTTCACAGTGCTGTAAGTACAGTGTTATATTTATTGTTTTGTTAAAAATATTGACTTTACATGACTTTATTACTATATTTTGCAGGAAATATATTTGCCTGACATCTTTAAGACACTCATTTGGAGCAGTCGCAGTACACATACTGTTTTGATGTCTTTCCTTGCCATTTAGCTTTAATTTAATAAGATAAATCTAGTCTTAATGTGATTTCTGTCCTCCATAAAATATTATTGTTTTCCTTTGATTGTACCGCTTCTGGATGTACAGTAATCTATCATGCATTACCAGGTTTTATACATAGTTCTCTATTCAGCCATGTGAGGGCGGTGTATCACAATGATACACCATCTGTCTGCTGTATAAATTTTGAATAATTAATTCTGATTTGGGGACAGTGGTGGCCTGGTGGTAGGGTGCTGGATTACTGATCCCAAGGTTGGGGGTTCAAGCCCCACTATCAACGGGTTCTCACTGCTGTCCCCCCCCAGTGCAGCCAACTGGGTTATCAAATGCTGGCCATGTCTCTCACTGTCTATAGTGAGAGGCATGTAAAAGAACCATTGCTGATTTTCGTCAAGTGTAGCTGCATAGCCGTCAGCGTGTTTCTGCCCTGCGATGACCTGGCGAGCTGTCCAGGGTGTACTCTGTCCTCGGCCGGAGTTGGCTGAGATGGGCGCCAGCCTCCCCGCGACCCTAATTAGGAATAAGCAGTTTAGAAAATGAATGAATGAATAATTCTGATTGGGCAAAAATAAAAAAATCCTCATCATGGGTAAATTTCTCTTGATCACACTGCCCCATGTTTTATACTAACAGCAACAGTTGGTGATTATTATGACTTTATAAGGGAGTGTTAATGAAAGAAAGGTTAAAAAATAGTTGTTTTTATTCACCTGACTTCCCTTCGCACATCCAGGCAGCTGGAGTTACTTTGGGTGGAATGAGCAGCAGAGTACGTAGTTCACAACACGCTTTCCTGTTTCTGGTTGAAGTGTGTTCATGTGTCATCTGTGATTCAGTCATCAGTCATTCAGCATTTCTCTCACTGTTTTACTAACAAACATCCATCATTGCTCTATTATACACTTGCAAAAGTAGGAGTTCAGGGGAAAGATAACATCCTATCAAATGACATGTTTCTTTTTCTTTATTTCAGATAAAGATTCCTCTATGTTTTTTAATTGAGGGCATGGTCTGCACTTGCAAACAAATCATCAGCTTTATGTTAAAGAAATTGTCAGATTTAGCCATCTGTGGTGTCCGTGTCCTCATATGCTCATAAGCATGGTCCGCTGTCATCACTGTGCTGTACCAGTGTGTTTTGCTGTTCTACCTGAGTGCTATTAAATATGAAATATTAGAATGCCATGTGTCTGTATGCGGTTCCAGCTATGGATGATCACGACAGCGCAATGGATGACAGAGACAGCGACTACCGCAGTGAGACCAACAGCCATCCTCCACGGTACCACACCACGGCCCAGCCCAATTCCTCTGTTCATCAGTACCCCATCAGCCAGAGAATACGCCAAAAAGCCTCATCTAAAGAATCTGGAACGGAGTCCTTATACAGCTATGAGCTGGACTACAGGGAAGGACTAGGGCAGAGGTACATAACACACCCAAATACTAAGCTAATAGAGAAGAAAACTGGTCTTAACACCTTAATCGAAAAAAAAAATCCAATTTTGAATTACTTAGAACCTTTTTTTTATTTGTTCTGGACACAGAAAATGATTGAAGACATAATTCAGCGTCTGTGTGTTCTGCGTTCAATTAGTTTCTCATTTCAAAATGAAAATGGGGAAGATAAAACACAAAAATAATGATCATTTATTAAAGTAAAAAAATGGATTTTGGGCTTTATACTTGTTTCACCACACAGGGAATAAATTTTACTCATAATGTAAAATATTAAAATAATAAATAAAAAATAGCCACTGCAGTACGTTTCAACATGAGCAAAATGGGAAGCACTTCATCATAAAACTTATCAAGTATTGCATCATATTATTTATGTAAATTCTTATTTACGCCCTGTGAAACTTCAGATCCTCAAAACCCAGCTTTGACCAAACCCCTTGTGATGGTTTCATTAAAAGGGCAGTGGTGCATTTTCTTGATCACAGCACTTCCAATCAGCCAGCTCACCTTGTCACACCAGGAGAGTTGAAAAGACAGTTATTTTTCCTGACTTCTTAACCAAATCAATCTTGAGTGTTGATCTGGCCTGCTGTCTGAATGTTGAGTGTTCTCTGCCATTATGCACAACTACAAGTTAGCAAACGTTACTACTCGAAGAAGCATAATCTAAAATGAGGAGCAAACTTAAGAACACTATATTTATGTTTTTATTTATACAGTAGTGTGCAGTGAAGATTATACACCACCACGTTTGTCTAAAAGGACTCCTAATAAAAATAAGTAAAAAATTACAAAATTTTTGGTGAAAATGTATTGAACGATGCTATTGTAGGCAATGAGAGCCGAAAAATTATTCCGACAAGTATATTGAGGTAAAAGTATGGCAAATAAACACAACCACTGAAAATACCAATTTTTTAGAAAAATTAAAAGGTGTCACAAATTTAATTGTTTTGACTTTTACATAGCATGAATGGACTTGATGAACCTGAATGAAGTGAGTGATGAAATTAAGTGTGCAGTGATGATTATACACTTAACAAAATGAAGATATATCAGAAACCAAGTACTATTTAAGTATTTATTTCATGTAATATTGGATCATATTGATAAGAATAAGTAAACAAACAAAAGTATATGGGTCATTCTAATAGAAATGCATATTTTATGTCCCACTTTTTAAGTTGACAAAATATCACCTAATAATGAAAGCACAGGCATAAAATCACTCATTTTCACTCATAATGATAGCAGGCTGGATTCATTAATTAAATCTTCTACCCTTTTCACGTTTTCAGTCTGTCATGCACTGAGAGTACTTATAACAACAGAGTTGATGTCCAAAAACTGTACGCTTACAGTTGCAATGATTTTTAAGTAAGATATTCACTTACAGTCTGACAGGCTCAAACGCCCATGCAGGATTTCTCGCTCTGACGTTCTACACTGCCCTCTAGTGCCAGTTGCATGTAAAATTTAAACCTGAATTATATTCGGACAGCGAATATACTTGTGTGACAGAGTTGGCATAGTTCTTGGAGACATAACTTCATATGCTAGAAACGCCAAAATTTATTCATTTTCTGTATTTGTAAATATACAGCTTGAAATGTCAACACATGAAGGTACTTTTATATCAGAACAGATCTGGGCAAATACAATTTAACATCTTTTTTTTTTTTTTAAATAGTTGGGTATACAAAGAGTAGGACATAAAATATGCATTTCTATAAGAATGACCCATATATAGTAATAACAAAAATAACAGTCTCTTTTTTGAGGACAAAAAGTCAATATTTAGTGTGGCCTCCTTTTACTTTGATTACAGCATTTAACCTTTCAGGCAACGTGTTCACATATTTTTAATTTCTTCACTCGCTAAACCGTTCCATATGGTTTAAAGTTCATTCATGCTGTGCAAAAATAAATAAAAATAAATTTTTCTGAAAACTCATTATTTTCAGTGTTTTTGTTTATTAGCCATACTTTTACCTCAATATACTTGTCAGAATGATTTTTTTTGGTTCTGCTTACCTACAATAGTTTCTTTCAATACGTTTTCAACAAAAAATTATAGAGGTCATTTTTTACTTCTTTTTATTAGGAGCCCTTTTAGACAAAACTGGTTGTGTATAATTGTCACTGCACACTACTGTATGTACAAATGAAATTAGTAAGCTAGAGCACTATCAAAAACAGACTACCAGCAGCAAAAATCTGTGTCCAACTAAAGTTACGAAGCTCCAATGCCATTGTCAGTCAAAAAGAGGTTCTGCCACTTAAATATTTGCCCCAGTCATCATGTGCCAGCCCAGCGATCTGACCCATTCACTCCTTGTGGAGTTCCAGAGAAGCTGAGCATCCAGGAGAGGGATGTTTTTCAACATGTGTGAGAGAACTGGTCAACACATGTTTTGTTTTATGTTGTTGATTTTGTTTTAATTTTTGAAAGTAGAGACTTCAGATTTGATTCTCTATGCAGACATTCTCTGTCTTGAGCTGATGGCAGCAGCATCAAAAGCTACCTGGGGGTCCAGTCACTTTTAATCCCACTCTCAGTGGCAAGGTGAAGGGAAAGGTCTAATGAAGTGTTTTTAGGGCAGCCTCTCTTTTGAATGTTATGGAAAACATTGTGACAGTATGTGTCACTGGTCTGTTTCAAGCAGTGTTTCAGAATATACAGAATATACATAGTATCAAAAGTATTACATGTACTTTGCTCAGAATCAGTATTCTGTATTCAAATTAATTAAACTGTATTCAAATTATCCAATGTTTGAATCAAAGCACTAGTTCTGGCTTCATTAGGAATACAAGAAAATTAAAAATTTTTATATTGTGTTGTTAAAGAAAAAAATAAAATTACTGTCTGCGATGGCCTGGCAAACTGTCCAGGGTGTACTCTGCCCTCGCCCAGAGTCGGCTGAGGTGGGCGCCAGCCACCCGCGACCCTAATTAGAATAAATGGTTCAGAAAATGAATGAATGAATAAATTAGGAAAATTCTTTTTTTTTATTGTGTTCTGACTTGGGCTTACAGAATAAAATCTGCCAAACAAGGATTTTAAAAAATGGCTTTGGCCTTAAAATGAATCTAAGATAAAAAAACACAAACAACACAGACATATAGAAGCGTTGTATACTTTTTTTTAATGTATTTATTATAATTTGATACATTTTCAAATTAAAAGCTAGAAATGAAATCAATAGGCACTAACCAGTTTTGTCTTTTTGGCATGTTTCTGTGTCCAGAAAAAGCAGTTTTCTTTTTTTGGAAGGTAAAGTATAAATAAAATCTGGAATAGGAAATTTAAAAAATGCTAAGTATGCAAACTATCATTTTATTTTATTCATTATAATTATTTTATTAATTTTTCTGTCATGACACTATAAAACTGTCATTATGTATGTATGTATGTATATATATATATATATATATATATATATATATATATATATACATACACACACACACACACACACACACACACACAC
>JAOUQZ010044336.1:0-11697 GCA_028564935.1 Neosilurus hyrtlii | reverse complement strand
TTAATGATTTCTCACAATAATTATCAACAATAAAAATCAAAAATTAATTTTAGACGCAGCTCACTAGTGAGTTGTGCAATTTTTAGAACAGGCCTGCAGGCAACCTATGTGGTCCTTGGGGGCAACCTGGTGCCCGCGGGCACCGTGTTGGTGACCCCTGACTCGTGAACAAGACCCCGAGATACTCAAACTCCTCCACTTGGGGCAGGACCTTATTCCAGACCCGGAGGGAGCATTTCACCTTTTTCCAACTGAGAACCATGGCCTCGGACTTGGAGGTGCTGATTCTCATCCCAGTCGCTTTACACTGCGAATCGCTCCAGCGAGAGCTGAAGGTCCTGGCTCGATGAAGTCAAAAGGACAACGTCATCTGCAAAAAGCAAAGATGAGATCCTATGGCCACCAAACCAGAACCCCCCAACACCTTGACTGCGCCAAGAAAATCTATCCATAAAAATTATGAACAGAACCGGTGACAAAGGGCAGCCTTGGCGGAGTCCATCCCCCACTGGAAACGAATTCGACATGTTGTTAACAATGCAGACCAAGCACTGGCTCTGGCAATACAGAGACCAAACGGCCCATAGCAACGGGTCCGGTATTCCATATTCCCGGAGCACTCCCCACAAGATAGCCCTAGGGACATGGTCGAAAGTCTTCTCCAAGTCCACAAAGCACATGTAGACTGATTCGGCAAACTCCCATGCCCCCTCCAGGATCCCGTAGAGTGTGTAGAGCTGGACAAGACTGCTGCAGCTGGGACGAAAACCACATTGTTCCCCCTGAATCCGAGGTTCATCTATTGGCCGGATCCTCCTCTCCAGTACTCCTGAATAGACTTTCCTGGGTAGGCTCAGAAGTGTGATTCCACGATAGTTGGAACACACCCTCTGGTCCCTTTTCTTTAAATGGGCAACTACTACCCCGATTTGCCAATCCAGAGGTATGGCTCTGATGACTACGTGATGTTGTACAGATGTGTGTGATGTTGTACAGATGTGTCAACCAAGACAGTCCTGCCACATCCTAGTATAGTATAGTATAGTATAGTATATACTACTGTTTTCACTTCAGGCTTAATTTCAATAAAGTTTCGATTACATGTATGCTCACATGATACCAGTCATGATTTCAGTTATTTTCTGATCATATTCTGATGTTATTCCAATGTTAGTCTGGTGTTAGTTATGTTATGTTATGTTTCAGCGATTTTGTTCTGATATATACCAATGTTTTTACTTTTTGCTGTTCAGAGTCAAAACAAGCTATACCAGACCACGCTCTGTACCCAGCCTAGACAATATACAAAGGATTTGTGTACGCATTACTGATGATGCACTAGGTAAGCATGAGCTTACCTCCCGGAAGACTTTCATTAACACACTTGCATGCATTTACTGTGGAGTACAATCGACTTTATAAGCATGAAGGATGTACTGTACATGGTTGAGTTCTGTGCATTATCTTCAGTCAATTATTTGCTGAAACGCTTAATCCTACTAGGTATATGTATATATTAGGGTGGGCCTTAAAAACTAAAAGTCAGAAAGTCTAAGCTCCAACCCCTGAAATTTGTTGGAATCGCTGAAAAATCTCTCCTGGTGAATTTTTTCCTCAATCGGACAACATTTCCCTCTCCCTCAACAACCTTGAAGTTTCACCATGAGGATCCCCAAGAGGCTCTTTTTACCTTGGAATAATCAGAGCATATAAGAATTAAAAAGAAAATGAAAATCAATATATTATTCTGTGAAAAGGAAATGTCAATAGTAAAGGGTTACTGTAAAAGCACTGAACATCTGTTATATGAAGAATATGAATTGTTGGTGATTGGGCGTGCTACCCACGGGGAGTACTAATATTTATGTGTACATATTTGAAATGATTCTTTATGTATCTAATAATGTAATGTCATGTACTTTGTGCCAATTTTTATGCACTGGATGACAAATTAAATTTTTTTATGTTCCTTTCTATTCTATTCAAAAAATGAATAAAAACTTTGCAAACAACAATCCTTAAAAACAAAATCCTTGGAAATAGGGGTCGATGTTAGCATTAACATTTTTAATGATGTATTTATCAATCTCAAAATCTGATGTAACTGGTCTCTCTTAGTGGGAAAATGCATTTAGTCAAAGCTAACCCCTGTACACACCCCTTAAAGTTATGTACCCTCCGTAATATTGTTTCACCTAAACAGCCCAGGCACCATATGCTCAAACATTGAGAGAGATTAAAATAAGAGGTTTCTAGCCAGTTTATGAATCAGAAAAGTCTCCATAATAACAAAAATAAACTACAGTAAAAAACTAAGTAGGCAAATATCACTTAATTTGCATAAATCCAAGATGGCCACCCATTAATTTATGGTTTTCTGGATGACAGAATGCACATCTCCAGTTGATCTGAGTTCATTAGTATAGTACTGCTACAGTCCATTGACAGCATTTCTTTTTCATAAATGAATTTGTTTTCTATCAATTTTGATGATGCAACTTATATTTTATTATATATATTATATATAATTATATTCATTCTGTTTTTAATCCTGATGTGCTCTGTTTATTCTCAGACAAAAAGCACCTCTTGGGGATCCTCAGGGTGAAATTTCAAAGTCGTTGAGGGAGGGGTAAATGTTGTATTTGTTGCACATAAATAATTAAGACAGTGTTACATGGGTTTACCTGTAATGACAATTACAATATTGTGTCACGTGGAAAATCACTGTGGCAAAATGAAATATAACTGAAATAATTTGGAATTTTTGGTGTTCATGGATTCCAGTATGTGAGTTCTGGTACAGTGATGACTCTGGTTCTTATAAACATAAATGCCAGTTAAATATTTAGACACACAAGAAACTGTCTCCAAACATTTTCCTGGTAGTATAAATAAATATAACTTATTTTTGATAAATGTTCTTTTCTGTCCTAGTTGAAGTGAGTGGGTGGTACAGGCTCCAAAGTCCTTTTTTTCTAGAACATTTGAACTAAAGTAGTCTGAAATGTGGGACATGACCTAGATATTAAGCAGATAAGTAGACGATGCAAACTGCACTGACACGGTGAGAAAAGACTTCTCATAATCTTTAGTTATTAGGGAGAAAAATACATTTAAAACATTATATTTAATATGAATTATATTACAAAATTATTTAACAACACAAGGTGTTATATAAGAATAAAATTCATTCAAGCATCAAGAATGGTTATGTTGGGCTCTCGAGTGGCGCATCGAAAAGGTGCACGACTATCAACCCGGAGATCGCAAGTTCGAATCCGGGTTGATGTCATAGCCATCCGTGACTGGGAGTCCATGGGAGCTAATTGGCTGAGCTCTCACGGGAGGGAAGGATGGCATATGCTCACTTCCCTGTCACTCACAGCGATCACCAGCCATTCATGGGCGTCTGTGAGCTCATTCGTACGAGGGGGCAGATAGCGCTTTCCCTCCAAGTGTGTTAGGCTGCCCCCAAATATGCATGCGCAGCAGTTTGAAAAGAGGCGGGCGGTAGCATCGCATGTCACGGAGGGGGCATGCATTTGCTTGCTTACTCCCCTCCCTGGTCGGTGGTGGTCGTGTGATGGGGAAGGCTAAAAGTTGATGGGTGGGAATTGGAAACAACTAAATTAGGGAGAAAAATGGGGGAAAATTAAAAAAAAAAATGGTTATGTTCTTATACAGACCAGGGTCATTTCGGTCCTATAGTCAGACAGGTATATACTATTCATAATACAGACTCTGTGGCTACAAGATACAGAGCAAATAACTAATATTGACATACATTCAAATTTAAAGAAGAACTGATGCAATGTCTTTCTTACTCATTTTCAGACCAGCTAAAAAGAAGTGCAAACTCCACAGAGAAACACCCTTGCTAAGCCCGGGACCCGAACCCAGGACCTTCTTGTTGTGAAATGGACATGCTAACCACTACATCACCGTGCTGTTCACCATAAGATACAATGTAAGCAAACATACTTCAGAGTATTCAAAGTCTGTCAGGCATTTCGGTGACTTACCCTATATTCTCACTATAAAATAAAATACTGGTCAATATTAAATATTATGTGTTTACATAAAATATGGGCAGCATAGTGTTGTATTGATTACCATGTCCACCTCACAGCAAGACGAACTGGGGTTTGAGTCCCAGGCTCGAGTGTTTCTGTGTGGAGTTTGCATGTTCTCCCCGTGCTTGCATTCTTCGGTTCCCTTTGACAGTCTAAAGACATGTACATGAGGTGAATTGGCTGTTCCAAATTGCCTCGAGGTGTAAGTGTGGATGTGAATGGTTGTGTTTTCGTGTTTGTGTCTGTGTTTGTCTGCCTGTTTGTCTGTCTGTCTGTGTCTGTCTGTAAAGTGTCTGTAAATTTGAGGGCTTGATGTGATGGAACTTTTTTTTAATATAAATATAAATAAATATTTTTAAAAAATGAAGGTTGAAATATGTACTATGTGCACTGAAGCCTGCCTGCATGTAATTTCACTTCATGATAGATTGTTCTACAATAGGATATACACCTCATAATACCAACAGAGGGTGCTGTACACATTTCTGTTGCTGATCCGTACTGTTTGGTGCACAGATCAGGCAGGAAATGTGAAAAATATACTAGCTATGAGCCACTTGTATCCCACCTTAAATTTCGCTGGTGTCTGAAATTGATGTTTTAATTGTGCAGCAAGGTAAGTATAAGGTAATATAAGGTAAATATCATCATTCATCATTTGTTTTCTGAAGTGCTTAATCATAATAAAGGTCACAGGGAGGCTGGCGCCCATCTCAGCCGACTTGGGCAAAGACGGGATACACCCTGGACAGCTTGCCAGGCCATCGCAGGGCTAAGGTAAATATAAGGTAGTATAATGCAAATATAGGGTGAATATAAGGTAGTATAGGAAGGTAGTATAGGAAGGTAGTAAGGAACTGTAAGGTAAATATAAGGTAGTAGAATAAATATAAAGTAAATATAAGGTAAATATCGGGTAGTATAAGGTAGTATAAAGGTAAATATAAAATAAATATAAGGTAAATATAGGGTAGTATAAGGTAGTATAAAGGTAAATATAAAGTAGATCTAAGATAAGTATAAGGTAGTACAAATTACACTATAATATATGGATAAGTATAAATATAAGGTGAGATAAGGTAAATATAAGGTAGTTAAAGGTAAGTATAGGGTGAGATATGGTAAATATAAGGTAGTGCAATGTAAATATAAGGTAAATATAAAGT
Organism: Neosilurus hyrtlii; assembly: GCA_028564935.1. NCBI lineage: Eukaryota > Metazoa > Chordata > Actinopteri > Siluriformes > Plotosidae > Neosilurus > Neosilurus hyrtlii. Next base: position 6,455 of record JAOUQZ010044336.1, on the reverse strand, counting down.
GAGATAAGGTAAATATAATGTAAATAAAAGGTAGTATAAGGTCATTATAAAATAAATATAAGGTAAATATAAAGTAAATATAACTTAAACACAAGGTAGTATTAGGAAAATACAAGGTGAGATAAGGTACATCTTACATTTACATCATTTAGCAGATGCTCTTATCCAGAGCGACTTACAGAAGTGCTTTAAAGTCATTATCTGTGAATATAAGGTGAGATGAGATAAATATTAGGTAATATATGGCAAATATAAGGTAGTAAATGCTAAATATATGGTGAGATATTGTAAATATAAGGTAAATATAAGGTAGTACAATGTAAATATAAGGTAAATATAAGCTGGGATAAGGTTATTATAAAGTGAATTTAAGGTGAATATAAGGTAAATTTAAGGTAAATATAGGGTAATATAAGGTAGTATAAAGGTGAATATAAAATAAATATAAGGTAATATAAAGTAAGTATAAGGTAAATATAAGGTAGTCTAAGGTAAATATAAAATGTCATGTCATGTCATTTTCTCAGCTGCTTAATCCCAATTAGGGTCGCAGGGAGGCTGGCGCCCATCTCAGCCTACTCCGGGCGAGGGCAGAGTACACCCTGGACAGCTCGCCAGGCCATCGCAGGGCAGAAACACGCTGACGGCTATGCAACTACTCTTGACGAAAATCAGCAATGGTTCTTTTACATGCCTCTCACCATAGACAGTGAGATACATGGCAGGCATTTGATAACCCAGTTAGCTGCACTGGGGGGACAGCAGTGACAACCCACTGATAGTGGGGCTTGAACCCCTGAACTTGGGATCAGTAATCCAGCACCCTACCACCAGGCCACCACTGCCCCTAAATATAAAATATTAATTTATATAATAAAATTAATATAAAGTAAATATAAGGTAAATATAAGGTAGTACTATGTCAATATAAGGTACAAATAAGGTAAATATAAAACAAATATTAAGTAAACATAATGCATTATAAGGTAACTATAAAGTAAATATAAGGTAGTATAAGGTTATTATGAAGTAAATATGAGGTAAATATAAGGTATAAAGGTAAAAGTATAAAGATGACCATGGAATAAATATAAAGTAATTATAAGGTAAATATAAGGTAGTATAAGGTAGTATAAAGTAAATATAGGGTGAATTTAGGCTAGTATTAGGTAAATATAAAGTGACATAAGGTAAATATAAGGTAGTATAAGGTAGTATAAAGGCAAAAATAAATATAAGGTAAAAATAATGTAGTTTAAAGTAAATATAAGGTAGTATAGGGTAAATATAAGGTAAATAAATGGTAGTAATATGTAAATATAAGGTAAAAATAAGATAAATCTAATATAAATATAAAGTAAATATAAGGTAAATATAAGGTAGTACTATGTAAACATAAGGTACAAATAAGGTAAATATAAGGTGAGCTTAGGTATATATAAGGTAGTAAATGGTAAATATAAGGTGGGATAGGTAAATATAAGCTAAGCATAAGGAGGGATAAGGTACTATAAGGTTAATATAAATATAAATATAAGGTAGTATAAGTTAGTTTAAAGGTAAATATAAGGTAGTACTATGTAAATATAAGGTACAAATAAGGTAAATATAAAACAAATATAAAGTAAAAAACAACTTAGTACTATGTAAATATAAGGGGAGATAAGGTAAACAAAGAAGTATAGGGTAAATATAAAGTAAATATAAGGTAAATACAAGGTAGTATTAGGTATATATAAGATGAGATAAGGTAAATATAAGGTAAGTTTTAAGGTAGTATAAGTTAGTATAAAGGTAAATATAAGGTAGTTTGGAGTAAATATAAGGTAGTATAAGGTTAATATAAGTTAAATATATGGTAGTAATATGTAAATATAAGGCAAAAATAAGGTAGTATAAGTTAGTATAAAATTAAATATAAAATAAATATAAGGTAAATATAAGGTAGTTTAAAGTAAATATAAGGTAGGATAAGGTAAATATAAGGTAAATATAAGGTAGTTTAAAGTAAATATAAGGTAGTATAAGGTAAATATAAGGTAAATATAAGGTAGTGTAAGGTAAATTTAAGGTGAGATAAGGTAAATATAAGGTAGTATAAAGGAAATATAAGGTAAAGATAAGGTGGAATAAGGTAAATATAAAGCAAATATAATGTGAATATAAGATAAATATAAGGTAAATATAAGGTGGGATAATGTAAATATAAGTTAAATATAAGGTAAATAAGGTATAAGGTAAATATGAGGTAATATATGGTGAAATACAGAGGGAAGGAGAAAGGGTTAATAAGATTCATGCACACATTCATCAAAACATAAAATTGAGCACACTGCTATTCTGCTATTTGAAGGTGAAAAAACCTTGATTATATTTTGTGATTTGAAACATCACCTTCCGGTGAGAGGGAGCAGCATACTAGACTTTTTTTCTTTAATCTTTTTATTTTTCAGTTGTTCATTTTTTCAACATATTTGGAGCAGTAGTGCTCACAGAGATTGGTGAAACAAAACCACAAAGCAAATACGTTTTTTCAGACCATTTTTTTCAACAAAAATATGAACAGATGTAATACTATTCTGTGGGGAAAGTAAGCACAACCGTGGTCTCAGAATCGATCTCCCCCTTTAACAGAAACTTTCTGCAGGCATTTTGATAAATAATTTTGTAAAAAGTGGTTTGAAATCACTTTACGCTCCTCTTCTGCAGTAATGTGCTGCCACCACAGTGTAATTCACCAAAGGAACTGACACACTCCACACCATTACAGACCCTGGCTATTGGACCTGTTGGTATTGGTCCATTCATCTTTGGTCTGGATCAGATGGCTTACATTTCTTCCAAAAAACACCCTGGAATATTAATGTGCCTGAACACAATACACATTTCTACTGTGTGGTGGTCCATTCCAGATGCCTTGGGGCCAAGCAATGGCCCCGATTCCAAAAAGTTTCCTTTTTTCACAATAAAGAATTAGCTGGCATCTGTGGATGTAACTGCATATTGTAGTGCTTGACAAAGGATTGCTAGAGTACTCCTAAGCCCATGTGGTTGTAGCAGTTATGGATGAATGATGGTAGGCGGCCCTGTATTGTAGTGGTTTGCACATTTGCCTTACAGCAAAAAGTCCTGAGTCCCAGGCTCGATGAGGCAGTTTCTGTGTGGAGTTTGCATGTTCTCTCTGTGCTTGCATGGGGTACTTGCATCTGGGTACTCTGGTTTCCTTCTGCATTCGAAACTCGTTCACAAACTGGAGATCACAGGCATGGTATGTTTAATTGGGCAGAGAGTTCTATGCAAGCACAAAAACGGGCAAAATGCTGGTTGTATGGTTGTTGTGTACTGGGTGGCCCTTCTGTTTGGAACTTGTGCATTCCTTATCCTGTGACAGTTTGCATCTTTTGATGTCCAGTGGATATGACAATAATACTACCTGACATGCCAGGGGTGAAGTGGAGGTATGACGGGAATTCAGTTGACAGTTACTGACACATGGGAACTGATGAATACTGGATGTGTAACAGGGGTTCACAGGACAAAACTGACAACTTCTGGATACGTACAGTATATCTATTGTACTTGTAACAGGTCTTCACCAGGTCTGAAATGGGCGGTGATGTACATTTATTAGGGTATCGTGAGAGTCTGGAGCAGCAACAGAGACGACTTTCACCACCCTGAACAGCTTGCCAGTCCATCGTAGGGCTAACTCTCACAACCATTCACTTTCGCATTCACACCGAGGGCAACTGAATATCCAATTGCCTAATGTACCTGTCTTTAAACTTTGTAAGGAAACCAGAGTACCCAGAAGAAACCCACACAAGCATGAAGAGAACTCCACACAGAAATGCCTTTGCTGAGTACTGTAATAAATAGGAGAAAATGTTTGTTTGTTCAATTATGTTAAAAATAAATCAACTTCCACAGTATGTACTTGTTTTGTAAATGACTGTAGGTGATTACTATATATGCACATTTATGGGTCATATCTCCGTGTACATGTGTCCCCTCTCAGTTCTTACTCTCATGACTTCCAGCGGCTTTTGTCTAAGGTTATTCCATTGCATAAAGATACTTTATAAAGGTATATGTTTTTAAATTCTCTGTTTCTGGAAAGAAGCAAGATCCTGTGCTCAAGTCTCTCTGCCAAATACACAGCATTCTTCTAGGAAGTGGATATAGTCTGAAACCCAAGTGGGGGTATGAATTGATAGATTACTCACTAGAAGTCATTTTAATTTAGTCCACAATGTCCAAAGTGTGTTTTTTTTGTTGAAGAATTGTAGTATTTTGGATTAAATTCAAATAAACAGAAGTTTTGGTTAAATAAGCTTCACAGTTTTGATGAATGATTGAGAATAGAGCTCAGATTAAGGCGATGTTGCTAAATTTGCTTACTAAAATTAATCCAATGTTTATTTAGCCTTTAACTAGTCAATAAATAACATAAAAAATAAATAAATACCCAATATTTGAGGAGAATCAAGACAAACAAAGTAACAAACAAATGCAGTCCATCTCCAAAAGGCAAACTGACCCGAAAATCCTTAACTCATGACTAACCATAATGATTTAGTGAAGAAATTAAGTAGGGGTGCCGGAAAAAATCAATTCACATCTAAATCACAATTCTTATTTATTAGGATTTTGAATCTTTTTGATGTTTAAAAACAGATTTTTTCTAACATTTCCAACCTTACTCACAACGCGTATTGTTTGTTGTTGACATGGCCTCCGTCGTGAATTGTTCCAGTGAGTGCCGGGTACAGAACTAGCTTTTAGCCTAGGTTTGACATGGATGAGGAAAAGGAAATACAGCCAGCGCTATCTTCGCTGAAGGCAAATGTTTGGGTGCATTTCGAATTGTATAATTTCCGGGTAAGAAGGAGCTTGACATGACATGTGCGGTGTGCAAAATCTGCAAGATAAAAGTCAAGTATTTCCGGAACGCTTCAAATCCCCGAGCCCACATCTTACACTATCACCCGGAGCTAAAAGAACCGGAGCAGCAGCACCACCAACTCCTGACCAACACACCTCCATCACTTCACTAAACTCTCAACCAACTCTGAACAAGCAAAGTGGATCAGCACATCTACAGAACCAGCTGTGTAGTAATATAATTTCTTTCTTTCTTATAGAAGAGTTGTTCCTAGCTTATATAAGAATGTAGTAAATCGTGAAATTTGCACCCTTTTTTGTAATGGTTATGAATCATAAATCGATTTAAATCGAGAATTGATTGTTGGTAGATTCACATCCCTAAAATTAAGATACAATAAGATACATGAGATACAATACCTTATTTCTTCTAATGCATCATATCACAATGTGCACAGTTGGTGTACTTATTCACTTCACTGGACTTGTGCATTATACATAATACATTTCTGTGGTCCTGACAATCCTGGCACTAGAACTGATTTATTAATTCTTTAATAAACATCTGAACTAGGAGTATTCAACCTTATCCTTAAACGGCTGGTATGTGTGTCATTCCACCCAAGCAGGAGCCATACCTGAGAGTTTACTAGAAGAGCAGATCAGTGATTTAAACAGGGGAAAGTGTGGCTTTGGCTTGGTTGTAATAAAAACCTGCACTCACGCCGGCCCTTTGAGAATAAGTTTAAATATGGCTTTTTAAAAAAATGGTTTAAATATGGCATTTCCTCTAATTCTTTTCTGACCATGGTCTGGGGCTGAGATTTATACTGACCCATTACATCTCAGGTGTAGCTTCAGCACATGACCTGTTCACTAACGTGAGCTTCAGAATTCAGAGCAATTCCATGAGTCAGAAGATAGACTTTACAACATCACGTGTAGTCTTCAGGCTAAGAGTATGCGCTGTTCTTCTCCATCATTATTTCAGTCCTGTTTCTGCTTTCTGAAATCGTGTGATTTCCAGAATATCATTACTGCAGTGAGTAAGAAGTGACCTAAAGCAAGACTAAAAGAACGAATGAAATATAAGAAAATTGTATGTTACACAGTTCTCTATAGAATCATAACAGTGGGTACATACTGGGTATGCACAGCCCTTCAGTCCTTCTAGGATAGAAACATGTGATTTTCCCACCATGCCATCGTCCTCCTGAACCCGAAATGAAGATCATGACCACAGTGGATTTTTTTTGAGCAGCTTCTTGTTAACAATGAAATTCCCAAATCCAGTCTAAGTAAAGGCAACTGTTATGAGAAAATGGCCTCCATTTATTGCCTGACAGCTGGATGTTCGGCTGGGAGTTTACGACTCCAGATTAGCAGGCACTAAACACTGGACTAGTATTTTTACCTACTGGAAGCTGGGAGAAAGAAAGGGAAGCATGGTCTCTCTCTCTCTCTGTCTCTGTCTCACACACACACACACACACACACACACACACACACACACACACACACACACACACAAACACTGACAAAGCTTCCCAATCATGCTTGAGTTTAAGTAC